>WEIS01082170.1:0-17883 GCA_013389965.1 Todus mexicanus
GCAGGTTTAGTTATTGAATCTAGGCATAAAGCATTTAAAATTATGGCATACATGTAGTTTTGGCAGTGGTCACACTCTTCATTTGCAGAAAGTAATTAAATCAGCAGAACATTTTTGGATTACTCTGAAGCCAGCATCTCTGGGTTAATTGCTAGCTTTCATGTTTGCAAGCAGAGAGCAAAAGTTGCTCCAAGCTCTGGTTGTGCTGTTCCCGTCCCTTGCAACAATTTTCTGTTGGCTGCATTTGGAGAAATCTCAGCACTGCTTTTAAGAACTGTTTCTAGAGGTTTCATGATGGCCTGAAATCCTTGGGTTTTACCCCCCTACCACACTATCAATATATCAAAAAATATTTCCACGTATGGATTTCATTAGTATGTGGCAGTACCTCAGCTCTGACTTACAGGCGCTGCCTCCAAGGGCACTCCTTAGCACGGGGAAATTTTGAATTTCAATTTAAAAGTACATTTATGCAAATGTACCTGAACTTCCTGTACGCTAATTAAGTTTGGGTACAACTGGCTGCTCAAGTCACCCAAGCAGCTGGGTGATTAAGCTTCCCTGCAGCCTACACAGAGGTGGCTGCCTCACTGCGAATATCCCAGCAAGGCAGCTTAAAACCAGTGAGGGTATTTCTACACAATGTGCAACCACAGAAGTTCTTGTAGTATTAGAGATACCCTCAGCAGTGTAATGACCTATTACAAAACTGGAGACAGCTGAGTCCAAAGCCCAAACAGGCAATTTCTTTCTTCTCTTTGTGTCTTCCAGAATGACACTTTTAGATTGGAACTTGAAATTTAGCTGAGGTTCTTCAAGATGCTGAGCCAACTCCTTTTCTTTGATTCTAGGGGAAAATGTATTGCATCTCTTGTACGTGGTATGAAATGACTAAATGTGAATGACCCAAATGTGTAAATAACTTGCAGGATCTTGGAAGACATTCTGTAAATACAAAGCCTAATGATTTCCTTGCTTATTTTTATGAGTCCAGAGGACATTGTGAGGACTAAATGAAAATAAGCAGCAGCATCTTGAGTGCCCAAGCAGATATGTTTCCTCTAAGGAAGCATCTAGAAGTAAATGGAATGTCCTGTCCTTCTAGGGACAAAACCACTTTTAACTTCAAAGTGGAATATATGAAGTTCGAGGAATTAACTCTAGAGCTCCAAAATACAAACTTTTTTCCCCAACTCCACTGAAATATCGATTGGCTAAAATAAAGATAAGACCTTGAGACAAACTAGTTTTGCAGTTGCCATATGGTCACTAAATAGATGGCAATGGTGTGTCGTCGTGACCTATCTGGGGTGTAGACACATTCAGCTCGCAGACTAGGGTGAAGAGGTTTGGAATTGAAACAAGTAGATAGACCTGTTTTGGTTTTTGTTGGGTTTTGGTTTTTTTATCTTGGTAAGAGGTACATGGTAAAGAGGGCTTCTTGAAATCTGGTCCAGTTTTGCAGAAAGCTTTTGGAAAGCCTTTCCTTTGGAAATACATCTTTAACTTTTAAAACAGAGTCACGCTGTGGTTTATAAGCTGCATTCAGCGTATCTGCTCTACAGCACAGTTGTACCTGTAAGGGCCCACTGGCTGCTACACAGCGTTTGTGCATTATGCACTGTTAGGCAGTACAAATAAAACCAAGACAATAAAGCAGTGTAGCTTTTCATCATGCTTGTCAGACCTTGGGATTTTTTCTCCAGAGTGCCTAAGGTGAAGGTCACACAACATGAGCCATAAGTTTCTGTGCCTTCTTGGGGTTTGGACATAGAAATCATTATCCACAGGGTGTATTCCAATGGATAACTATTAGCATATCCCATGGATAACCTTGGCAATCCTTCAAGCAGAGCAGAAAAACAGCACTTCAGGATTAACTTTTAGTTTCTGCCTACAGCTAATTTTAAGGGAGACCATTAAAGTGACAGCATCAAGTCATTAAAATCCCGTTAGATTTTAAAAATAACTGGAGAGTTTGGGGAGGTGCTTCAGGTTTCCTGATCCTCAGTGCAAAAATGCCTCAGGGCAATTAAGTTTTCGGTGTTATTTTTTTCAACAGTTTTTGAAAATCAACCTCATTTTTCTGAAAATGTAGCTGAGCATCATACACGCACTGATACTAAACATTATAAGCAATTTAGAAATTATATTCCACATATTTAGAAAGCAGAACCTAGTTTGTGGGGTTTTTAATTTTGCAACCTTTCCATGAGTTAAGTAAATACCTTGTAAACAGAAAATTTTGTCTGGTTTATGCTTTATACTCATAAATATACCCATATATGAAGGGGATGCAGTAGGGCATCAGACCACATTTTTTTTCCCCGTGTTCATTCCATGAAGAATTTTTTATCCGAAGTGGAGAATTGTTCACGTTCAGAAATTTTCACAGAAATGTTTGGAGAAATTATTATTGGGAAGCAAGAAATACGACTGGTTACATAAATCATTTTGCCAGTTCAGGCACTAACAACTCCAACAGCACGGCTTTGCAGGGAAGAGTAAGTCAGAGGACTAGTGGAAGGAGACTACTGACTGGTTTTAGAAAATGAAGGATGGTAAAGAGACTGCAAGGCAAGAAAGCAAATTAGTGTAGCGTAGAAAAAGGACAAGTAAATCTAATCCTTTCACCAGTGGACTAGGGACTGTCAATGAACACTAGAGCTGACATAATTTTCCTCTCAGTTCGTAATCCATTTTCCAAAAGGAAGCTGTCATAAGCAACATGCCATTAACTTCTACCTTGTTATACAGTCAAATGATAATATATGGTGAAGAGGGGGAAATTACCTTGTCACCTTATGCTCCCTTTTCATGACGTCCTCAGGAATACGCAGGAAAGTATGAACCCAGAAGATGAAGTGGATGAGTTTCTGGGCCGTGCCATCGATGCCAGAAGTATTGATCGGTTACGCTCTGAGCATGTGCGCAAGTTCCTCTTAACATTCAGGGAGCCTGACTTGGAGAAAAAGGTAATGTTGTCTAAACATCATTGCAATGTGTCATTCAGGCTTATTATGAGTTCTAATTCTTCTGCATAAGGTCGAGCTTTCGTATCTATAGGTAAAGCTATGGTTTAGGTGTTGGAGGTGGGGTTGCGGTCTTAAAAAAGTCTATGCTTCTTCACAGCAACCTTGATATACATGTCCCTAGAAAGTCGCAGTCATCTTAAAGGAGCACTGGGCAGGAAAACCAAACCATTTCTGTCACTCATGTGAACATGCAATGATGAACTGTAAAGAGAATCCAGAATGAGACAGATTTGTTTCTCTGAGGCATCCAAACTGAGATTGCAGTCACGCCTTATCTCCCTCAAACCACTGGAGGAACCCGCTTCACCCTGCTTGAGCTCTGAATCACATCTGGAGGGCCTTTTCCTTGCCCTTTGTCCCCCCAAGGAGCCCCAGGTACCACTAGCGTTCATGGGGATGCAGTTCGGACTCCGATCATTTTGGGGAGCCCATTTTAATCAGCAAGCAGAGTTCTGTATCTCACAGATGTGAGAAAGAGGAGTAACAGACCTAGGGCTCCCAAACTGCTGATTGCTTCCAGATTTTGTTTCAGGGATCACTGTTGTGAGGCAAAGATCATTTCATTGTCTCTGTCTGTCTAATAGAGACAACACCAGCTTTAGGTGGCTGCAAAGTTAAATTCGGTTAAGTCCAGAGGTATCTGGATACTATTATTAAGGATACTATATAAACTGCTGGTTTTAATTGCCTGAAGAAAGTAAAAGTCAACATTTTTCTTTTTCTTTTTTTTTTTTTTATTAATCCAAGCACAGATCCTTGGGATACTTCAGTGGTCTTCAGGTTAAACTGATTATTCAGCTTCAGTAATAAGTTTGCACTAATTATTTTATCATTTTATTTAGAAACACTCTTTCAATGTCAGGGAGTACAGCCTATTGCAAAAGCAAACCTTTGCAGGATTTGCAGCTGTTCAATGAATCAGTGTGGGACTGGATAAAAGTTCAAGCATATAATTTCCCCCCACTCCTTCCCTTCAGTTTTATAGCTGAAAACTGCTAGGGAAATTAGCGGCTCACCTGTTCTGAGCACCTTTTATTTTGTGGTTCAAACATTGAGACCATCTGTACTGAAAATTGTGCTGTAAGCTAAATAAAGCATCTTTGGGAATTGGATGCAGCTGTCATGTGACTGATGTGTTGACAAGTAGTTGGAAGGAGTGACTCTGTGAAAACGGCAGCATCCTCACACTATCGTTCAAACAAGCCAAGGCATCTGCACAAAATACATGGTTTTCTCATTAGCAATATTAGTACCTGCTGGAGGAAACTTCACATGGAAGAAGTTTGGATCTGATGACAGTGACCTAGAATCCCGGTCCCAGTTAATCCATTTCTGTTCCTCTTGTGCGAGGGGCAGATGGTGAATCCTCTCTCCATCCAGCTACCTGGGTTTGTTCTCTGTCCTTTGGGTCTGTTCGTGCTCTTGCAGCTTGCCCAGGGAAAAGGGGAGGTTGTAATGTTAGTCATTTCCCACCAGTCCTGCTTTCTAAGGACCTAAGCGGAAGCCAAGTAAGAAGTTTTTGTGGCGAGAGGGCAGCCAGACAGATTTCCCACTAACATAACTCTGTATTTTTTGCAGTACTCCAAGCAGGTGGATGACAGATTTGGAGCCTACGTGGCTTGTGCCTCCCTAGTCTTCCTCTTCATTTGCTTTGTTCAAATTATAATCGTGCCACAGTGAGTACCTTTTCATCCCTTTGCTCCCATCTGCTCCCCTCCTCTATTCTGGCCTACTTTTCTTTGTTTGTTTCTTGAGAATTCAGAGCACCAAGAGGAAGAGAAAAATCCTTAAATAATTCATGCTCAAGTGATGCGTGGTGCTTATTGTTCTCACTCATCTCTAGTGCAGATTAAAACCTCCTCACTGGCACGTGAGGATTTGTTTTCCCAGTGTGATTTCTCTTTGCCATTTACCTCCATCTTAGGAAATCCAGTTCAGCACGTTTATAAGCCTGTGAAAAATAAGTATCAGTAAGTGGGAAGGATTGCCTACTGAGGCATAGTACACATTGACAAAAAACCCATCGCAGCCTCGTTGCTCAGAGCACTGAGGTCTCAGGGTCTGCTTTGCAGATGAGACATAACCTTTCGTGCATTTATTCTTCAGGATTCAAAGCAGCAGTGCAAGAAGAAAGGTAAAGGGGGAGGTGAGCAACACATGCCTCAGCTTTGAGTAGCTCACTCCAGGTTTAAGGGTTGCAGTCGTTTCTTTCCCCAGGCAAGAGTGGCATAAGCACCTCAGGGTTGTGGGGCACAGTACTCTTGGACCACCGCAGTGAAATGCTTTGTCCAAAAGGCACAATGTAACCCATTAAGTCTTTTCCGGCAGTGAGCTCTGCAGACACGGTGTTTCTTCTCAAAGAGTTCATTAAAAAATCACTTTAAATTAGAGCATATTGGTGTTTCCTGTGCTCTGGTTTGGTAGCAGTAATATATCATTCACTGAGCACTGCTTTATTGGAAATAAAGTTGGAGTTAGTCATTTTTAATCTGAAGAGCAAGATCAGAGAAGCTCTAAAAATGATCCAAATTCTTCTTCATTACCAAAAGACAAAAAATTGTTTAAAGAGAACGTCAATACTATTTTATACCATTACAACTCCTTTCTACTTCTGTTCACACCACAGACCTTTGTAGACTAGAGACTGGTTCAGATAAATTAAACAACGCATAGTCTGATGTTTGAGGTCATTCACTCTCCCAGGCAAGAGAACGTTCACTTCTGCTCACAGAAGAATTGAATCAGCAGAATAACATCAGTACAAATGCACTGTGTATGCAGACAGATCCACTTCAGGAAACTGGAAGTGAAGCTGAAATAGACTCAAAATTGAAATTAGATCAATTCCAGCTATTGTTAATTACGTCCAAAAATGTTCTTTGATTGTAATTGATTTAGCAATTGATTTACACATAGTACTGCTGTGACTTCACACCTGTAGAACCCTCTACCAGCCTTTGTGTTGCTCATCAAACTCCCTAACCAGCCACTAAGCTGTCTTCGTAAAACCCAGTTTAACATTTAAATGACAACTTGACAATTTCTGATCTGTGACAGCCATATGGCTGACTCCTTTGTATTACGCAGGAGCCAATCCCTTATGGCAGTGTGGTGTAAATGTCATGCTGCTCAGTCTCCTTCCATGCCGCCCAGAAGGGTGGTGGTTGATTGTTGGGGTTTTTTGGTAAGTTCTTAAGTGTCCTTAGGGAACCTGGCCTGTGTGAATGATGATTTGGTTTGAGTAAATAAAATTCCATGTTTTAACTGCAGATCAGGTATACTTTCCTTCACCTCTTGATTCGTTTTTCTTTATATTTCAATTGCATAGTTTTGGTCTTTTATTGAAGGTAACAGTTCAGAAGGAGCTGAAACCACAGGTGTATATGTGTCACCATCAGATCTTCATGAAAGACACTAGAGAAAAAATGGCAGTTGTAATTGATGATGATGAAGAATAGCTTTAATGAATTTCACAAAGGCCCAAACAGTGAATTGGCAAGTACAATTATCTTAGTAGTCACGAGAGAACACAGAGACCGGCTGGCTTTGGTGTGGTTGGCCTCAATGTCACGTCACAAGAACACTTCCTTTAAATTATGAACAAGGCTAACTCCTGGGAGGGGACCTATCCTGTCACATTGACACTAATCACTGGGAAATTGTAGCTGAATATCTTCATGATCAAAACAGATGAAAATACATAGTGCAGAGTCGCCCCTGGGGTCCTGTTTGTACTTCAAAGTTGGAAAGAACTCAAGCTGGCCAAGCTCAGACTGTTTCCCCTGACTGTCCTCATGCCATAGTTGCTGCCATTCCATGCACAAGACAGAGCACGGAGGACGGTGCAGCACAGACGCACTCTGTGCACAGCAAGGACAAGTGGCTATTCCCCTCGAGACTGTTCCCACTCAGCTGCACGGCAGCGCTCAGCACACTTTCCTTCCAAGCAGTCTCCTGCCTACAGCTAGCCAGTGGCCGACCTGCTGTAACAAATGGTTCTATCAGCTCCTCTGGTGCATGCAGTATTCCTCAGTCCCTCTGCTGTTATTCCGGCAGGAAGGTGATTGCTATAAAAGCAGCAGTATTCTCTGCTCTGCAACCTGCATAAGTAATTCAAAATAGGACAGAGTATCTGTTGGTATTCAAGGCACCTCGTGTCTCCTACTGCTATCCTAATTGGAAAGCCTGTGCAGTGCTTGTACAAATGTCATGTGCTGGAGAGCAGAGCTGTAGCTATTCTGTGTGGTGTGCATTTCAAATAAAAATAAATCTCCTTGATTTCAGCTCTACATTTATGCTGGGTTTTTACCTGACCTGTTTCCTGATCCTGACCACAGTGGTGTTTGTTTCGGTCATTTACTCCTGTGTAAAGGTAAGTACTGTGGTTTCTTTGTAGAGTCCTTCCCCTAAGACAACTGGATCAGCAGTCTTATTTCTTCAGCTAACAGAGCATGTTTTGTTAGCCATCCTTTCCACACTATGCGATAAGGTTAACAGAAAAAGCCTTTGATAAGACAGAATGAACTGCAAGCAGATGCTAGGGTTGGCATCTCCTTAGCTCAGTGAGAAGTAATCACTCTCTGGATCTGCATGTCTATTAAGTCCCCTGCAGGCAGGCTCATATTTATATAAGAAGAACACATTTTCTAATGCAGAACGAAACACTGACCATTCGTTCCCACCCTGTAAACTTCCTGCGGAGTTGCCTGTGTACTGGCCCCTGCTGCATATGCATGTTTGGGTAGGCAGATAATCAGAAGCAGAATATCATCAAGGAAAAATGTCCTGGGGGCAAGTAAAAGCCATAAACATATAGAAGTTTATCAGCCTTTCTCAGGTGAGTGTACAGAGCATCCAACATTTGCTGGTCTCTGTCTTGTAACTGGTTTTGATCACCAAAGAAATACCTTATGTGAAATCTGAAAGCAAATTAATTCTTGTCAGTCAGCACTTTGGGAAGGGTGATGTGCTCATCCTTTTCACTCAAAAGTATTCCTATTAAAATGTCAATGCTGGTTGCTTGTACTTGCACTTTTGGGGATCCTTCCAGTGTAGCAGTGTCTGACTGTGGAATATGTTCGATGTCAGGCTCTTTAGCCCAACCTCAGCTTTGTTCCTCGGAGCCTGGAATAAAATAGCTCAGTATCATTATGTTTCCTGCAGAAGAAACAGTGGGGTAATGGATTATGTCAGGCAGATGATTCGCTGCACTTAAATTATCTTCTTTGTGCCATTTTCAACAGTTGAATGTGGGTGCTCTTGACAGACTTGCACCTTTCATGTCTTTGTGATTTTTGAAAGTTAGATATAGAGAATTAAGCTTTGTGTTCTTGTTTAATAAGAGCTACAAACTGTTCCCAGTGAAAGAAGCTTCAGGTTATATTTGAGCTTAACTCTCTCACAGGGCTTCCCTTGGGCTTACAACAATTTCAAAGCGAGCCTAGTTTGTAAGTGCAGCATCCCATTGGTCCTGCATGTTTACCAGCACCGAGAATTAGAAGTCAGAAGTAACAGCCCTAATAGGAAGGCTTGGATCACTCGTGCTGGGAAATGGTACCCAAAGATCCCTGCTTATACTTTGTGTGTCTGTTGCACGTGCGGATGCTACTGTCATTAGCTTGTAAACTGGTATCAGCAGTTAATGGGATTAGCAGTTATTTAACAGCCAATGTGGCAAGTTTTTGGTCACAGCCGCAAAGGTCTTGGAAACTTGGTGCAGAAGTCTGATGGAGTCTATTCTTGCTGAAGTGCCACCAACAGCAACACCCTGGTGCCCTGCCAGCCATGCAGAGCCGTGCCAATGCACGAGATATACTGGTGCTGTGCAAATACTGGAGCTAGAGCTGATGGAAACATCTGAAGCAATCAAGCTGGCTGACTTGCAACCAGGTGGATTTCAAGGTGCACAGCGCTTTGTCACCTGCTGGCTTTTAGAGGCTTAGATTGCTTCCGCATACAAGCAGCACTTATTTCTTCTGTCATCAGTTAAAGGTTTTGGTTTGGGCTTTTTGTTTTAATATTATCTCTGATCTTAATTAACGATTAATTTTAAAAGCGCACAGTATTTTTCAGTCTCCATGACCCTAGGCAGATGTTCCATCTTGCTTTCTTTGCCTTAATCTTCCAAATTCCTGCAGAAGAGGTCTGTTCAGTGGTGCCCACAACTGTTTTTAGTCTGGTTTTGCCTCAGTGCACAGGGCCTGGAAACACAAGACATCAGGGGGAATTGAAACTAACATCAGAATTTAATGGGATTTTATGAAGCTCCTTGTATTTCCAAAAGTGAATTTTCAAAAGCATGTTGGTCCAGACCCACAAGGTGCTTCTGTATAACATTCAGTGTGGCCAGTGCCTTCTATGCACAGATTGCAAATACTAAAAATATTGGGAATTCTAGCTCCAGTACCTTTTTGATTGTGCCTTTTTAGTGCTCCAAATTATCCTCTGCTGACAGCATCTGATTATGAAATGGGGATGGGTACTTCTACCTTGTCAGCTACCTGTCTGATAGCAGCAGCTCCCAGTAACTGCAGCCTGCTTCTGTCATTAAAGATTTTGGTGGTTTAAGTTTCGGGGTTTTACCCAGACCTTGGTTAAGGGGTGTTACTTTATTTCTGTACTCCACTTTGCTGCTGGAAGCATTTTTACACCTGTACACAAGCACTTTTAAAGATCCTTTAGATGAACAGGGCAGTCAGCATTGTATGTTTTGTTTCACGCTTGCTGTGGGATAGGAGAGCATGTGTTTTACATACTAATTGTTCCTTCCACACAAAGTTGGAAACCAGGTGTCCACCCCAGGATATCGGCATAAGCATAACTTTTCCCTATTTGCTGTGCTGTTGCATGATAAGTGACTCTTTTTTCTTCCTCTTTCCAGCTTTCATGTGAGATTTTCATTCCCTGTTTTGGCCTCTCCATCTCTGGCTTTAACAGTGGGCAGCAGACTCTTTCTGAACAGCTTGATCATGTTTTATTTTCTTTTGCTGTCGTTATTATCTTCCACTATAAAATTCTCCACGGACTAGAAGTTGATCCTGGAACTGCCAATGCAGCCAGCTTGGCTTTCCAAGTTTCTTCAGCTGTAATAAACAAGAGAGTTCCAGTTCTTCACTTTGATGCTTCATGAAGACTTGGCCACCGCGAGATGGTGTTCCTTCCCAGTAGAGTCTAAGGTCATGGGAACCACGGTCCCTTCGCAAATACTCCTCTGACAGACATCTGTTTTGCTACTAACTTATCAAGTTTGTGTTTCTTCTTAAAATCCTTGACTTCTGGTATCTACGCTGCCGTGGATTCCAATTTCTTGCATGTTCTTGGGAGTGTGTATGGGACAAATTTCAAGTTGTCCTTTATGAGAAAATACATTTTTCTGTAGCTTTACATAGGTGCAGCTTGCCTACCTGTTTCTTTGCCTCCCAAATCTGGTCTAGATGCTCCTAAGATGCTTGTTGTTTTGTATTTTTTTCCTCAAGCAGGGGGAAATAAATTACATAAATGGACTTGCAACATCAAGTTGTCTGGCAATGTTGTCTTCTATTCCAGAAGCATCTTAATGTACTTCAAAATGACTCAAAGGCTTTTATTACAAATTGAGAAATCAGAACTTAACAACCACGTAATTTTTTTCATCTCGCAACAGAGCAGCAATTGTCTAAGAGTTTTCTGTGTCCACAGTCTCTGTTAAGACAAAAAGGAGAAATATTATTTTTCTGTCTGTTGTCAGCTGTTATTGCAAAGTATAGTTTTTATTTAGTGTATTTGTGTTGTGCAAATGACTGGAGGTTGTGGATTGTTGTTAGTGTCACACTAGTACTTGTTGGATCACTTTTTCAAGTCGGACTTTCACCTATACAACAGTGCCCTCCCTTCCCCTTCTATAGGCCCTGCATGCTTCCAGAGCCTCTCTCTTCTGGGAGATAATGCATTTCCGCAGTATTTATGCATTTCAATTCAGAATAAACTGGAATCAACTAGACAATCCAATTTCCTGTTTTACAGTGATTATTTTTCTTTACATGGGGATTTTAAGAGAGCTAAGAAGCAACCTCAAGCTTATGTGGCAAACCAAACGGGAATCTTGGCTGCTTAAATTACTCATGTCTGTCCTTTCAGTCCCTGTTCTCAGTAGCTCACATGCAGGCTTAAGAGTTGCCATTTTATCAGACCTTCCCTTCTCCTGTTCTTCACTCAGGCAAGATTTGAGTCTTATTAAGAGTGATAAATAGTGTTGGACAGCACAAACCAGCAAGAGCATATGAATTTTCACTGTAATATGAAGTCCTCACGTTCTGCTTCTTTTTCTGGAACAGAAAGGATTTCCTCTATTCTATTCTATTCTATTCTATTCTATTCTATTCTTTTATGTAATTTTGTTTTCTTTTGGTTTTTGTTGTGTTGTGTTGTATTTTATTAGAGAATGGAAGAAAGGGAAGTCGTCTTTTCGTTTTTCTTCCTTTTTCTTATGCATCTATCTTGTGGATGTTGTTATGGCGGAAACATTACTAGAGTGGAGCTGAATTGTCAGAGCTGAGACAGGTCCCCCATTTCTATTATAGAAGACCTCCAAGCTGCAAGTGTTCCTGGTCTCTTTCTGCCTGTGTGGAACGGGGAGAGCATTTCTTATGTTATAGAGCCTCCGTGAATGTTGTTCGTGAGGCAGAGGTTCCTCAGACGTGCGGCACGGCCATACCATTGTGCTCTCTGTTGCAGTCCTGGCCTCCTGTGGTTTTTGGCATTTGTTTCCTCTTCAGGACTTTTTCCAGCTGTATTTGTTTACTGACCTAAAATTTTCCCTTGTTTGCAAAGTAATGAGAACCAAGATTAATATAAAGAAAACATGTTTTCATTAGCATTTAAGTGTCTTCCACTGATAGCTTTGCTTGATATCTCAGGCTTGGTTCAAAGTCAGACTTTTTTGGGATCATTGGCAGCAGAGGCTTGAGCCAAGATCCACAACAAAGCCCTCCCGAGTTGTATTTAGGTGCCTGATTTCCCAGAGATTACAGAAGGAGCAGATCTGTGCATACCTTTGTGGAGCTTGGCCCTGAGGCCTAAACAAAGGGATAGCAGGAAAGCCTGTCCTGCTCTAACCCAGTGAGAAAACTGCCTAAATACAGCACAAATCCTTCTTTGCCCTCCAAATCCTATAAAGGTTACAGTAGTGGAAAGCCCTATGGCATTTCCCACATCCCTGCGCTGTTGGGGATCTGCTAGCTAATGTCTGTGTGGATGAAGGTGGACATGGTAGAGCAAGGGGATATTTTGATCTGTGGTTTATCAACAGAGCCAAGGATTTCTGTGTCAGCAAGGTTTCTCAGAGAGGTGTTTCGCTTTGTTTTACAGGGGCTGCACGAGCCTGAAGGATTGCTTGAGCTTTCAGTGAATTTCAATCAATCCTCACCCAGTGCAAATAAGTCATAATCCAAATTTCTCCTTTCCTCCTGGCCCCCATAGAGCCTTGCCCTCTCCTCTTGATTGGAGTTAGCTGGATTTTTGTGTGTGTGCTGGTAGCAGGTGAAACCAGCTCTTTCAGAACTCTTGCCACAACCTCTCTCTCCCCCTGTAAAAGTCTCCAGCTAAGCAGCACTTTGGCCATTCAAACACGTTGTAATTACATCGTAGGACTGCTGTGTGGGAAGCTATGCACAGACTAAATGTTGAATCTCCGAAGATGTAAGAGCGAAGGATAAAAGGGAAAAGCAGAACTTTTAATAGAAACATTAGTCATAGTTAAATTGCAGTGCCGTGTCGCTGCGCTGCTAGCTGCTTTGTGTCTCTAAAAATACCCTCTAGTGGCTTGGTTATTTGTGCAGCATGCTGGTAGGGAAAGGAGAGTTGGGTTCTGGAAAAAACTTGGGCAGTCTTCTGCAGAGCCCCTCTGCCCCAGTGAACTGGTGTGGAGGGGAAGAGCTGATGCTCTGCAGCGGGAGAGTGTCAGTGTGCAAGGGTTCCTGGTGTCCGTCTGTCATTGCTCCAGCTCTGAACTTGCACTGGGACCATGGTGGTGCATGAAGAGAAAGGGTTAGTTTTGTCATCTTCTGGACTTCTCTTGTAGCCAATGCAATGCAAGGAGGCTTCATGCAATGTTAAGGTGTGACCCCTACTGCAAAAGGCACCTGGTTAGTCTTCACTTCAACACAGTTTCTGCCCAGAATACGACGCAGCATCTAAAGCAAAGCACACTGGTGGTCTGCAGTCAGAAAGCAATTAGAAGAAAGCTTCTAGCTCTGATAGTAGTGAATCACTGGGACAGTTTGTCTAGGGGAGCTCTGTGATCACCCTCACCAGCAGTTATTTTTAGCCCTGTGTGTCTGTGATGCCGAGTGCATGGACCAGACGAGGCGAGCTGATTTCTCCAGTGCCTTTCTCTGATGGTCTAACAGATCACAAGACTACCTGCGTTTTTTAGCAGTCTGTTTCTGAAATGGCACCAAAAAGTCCTGTGATGCCCCTTCGTGATCAAAGGGCTATGACATGGGGGGCTTTTTGTTTCTGTTTTTTGTGGGTTGGTGGTTTGTTTTTTTTTTTTAATTTTTGATCCAATAATTTACAGGCTTGAGCTCCTGCCTATTTCAGTTACAGATGGCTTATGGTTTGCTTCTCACGACAGGATGAGCACAGCCCTGCAAGCCTTACTATCTCAGCTCAGGAGCCATCATTCCCATTAGGAAGGACTAAATAGATTTGGTGAGCCAGCTGGGCCTGGTGCCACAAGGCAGTTGTATTCCTGCTCACCCTCGTCCTGGAGCTGCCATTCTCCCATCATTCTCTAACCCCTGTGTGGCATCCACACAGACGCCGTGCTGAAAGATGTAGACAGCTCAAATGCTGGTTGTAATCTGTAAAACAAGCAATGATTTTACATGTTTATTTAATTTACTACTGTTTTTTCCCCACATGCAGCTTTTCCCAGCTCCACTCCAGACTCTTTCTAAGAAGATTGTACAGTCCAGGACCAATAGTACCTTAGTTGGAGTCTTCGCCATTATCCTGGTTTTTCTATCTGCCTTTGTCAACATGGTATGTGCATTATTTGCTTTTGATCCACTTGGTTCTGCATGGTTTTCAGTTGATGCTCTGCAGCATCATAATCCTTGCAACCACTGGATTTAATGTAGTTCTGCCTAATGCTTACACTATCTCAGCTGAGTTCCCTTTTGCTCTTCGAGAACAGAAGCGAAATGGGAGCCCAAGAGCTGCAGCCCCACATCCCATTATATGCCTGGTACCAATTTGTGCCCATGTTCTTTTCTGATTCTTCAAATGCTTCTGCTCCAAGTGCATAAGTCAAGCCTGAAGCATACCCCTGCATGAAGGGCCAGCTCAAGGTTGATGTGTCATTTAACTCCTACAATATTGAGTGAGATGTAAGTGTTGTGTAGGCTTTGTGCAGCCTTGTATGTGGTGCTGCATCCTGCTCGGAGAGTGGTAATCACCTGAAAGGGACTATGAGGACTTTGCTTTGAGTTGCACGTTTGGAGCCAGGTTGGTCTAGCTTTGCATTTGAATGCCACGGACTGATTTCAGACTCAGAGGGAGATGGGCTGTTCTTTGGGACCCTGCAGCTGCTGATGTCTCACCTCTGCAAATGGCTTGAAGGCTGAATGTATTTTAGAGAAACCATTTGAATATTTTCTACCCTGTATACATCTATTTCATTTTTTGAGAGAAGGTGAAAAAGAAAAGAGACATGGGCTGGGGTTAGAGCCCTGAGCTTGGAGGTAGCTACAAAGACTTCTCATGGTTGTCTGCGCGTCTCAGTTATGGCCTCAGCTGGGGCAGTGCTGACTTGCACTGGCATGAAGAGGCTTAAACATCTAAAAGTCAGACCACTTTTTGCTCTTGCCTTGGCTTCCCTATACACAGTGGAGATTTAGGAACAATTTTATGCTTTGTTGAGGTACTTGAATAGGAGGCAGTAGTTCAGTGGTATCAACACTCCTTTACGTTCCCCCATAGTCACCTGCAGAGAGATGGTGTGGGTTGCTTAGCACCACTCAGAAATTATAGCTTTGTTTTTCTGCTTAATGTGTGATTCTTTGCATTCCTGAACTGCTTAGTATAAAAATTAGCAAAATGGACAAACAGAGCAGCACGTGGAGGAGATCAGAATGGGCCTCTGCTGCTTCCTCAGCATAACAGAGCACATCAGCGTTTGAACCTTGCTGCTAAAGTCTTCCCGGCAGAAGGACCTGCAGCAGAAGCTTTAGAGATAGCAGGGCAAGTTATCAGCTCAGAAATTCCCATCAGCAGAAAAAGGGCAACACCAGGACCTTATCACAGACAGTGGGATATATTTGTACGTGTAATATCTACAGCCCTTCTGCCTGTGAACCTTCAGACATAAAGTTGTACATGAAGCTGAGCACTAAACTAGCTTTCTGGAGTGCACAAGCTGGGTTTTATTAATTAATATTTGGGAGGAGAAAAAAACGTAACTGTCTCACATGCAGTAAAGCGCAAGCGGGCAATTTCATTTTGCATATTTTACACATTGCTAGAGCCATTGCCAAAGGGCTTTTTAACTGGTGAAAATTATTTTGTTTTCTTCTCCTTGTCTATGCCACTGAGTTTAATACTATCTTTTTCTTCAGTTCATGTGCAGCACTGTGGATCTTGCCAGTTGCATGGCTGCAGAATACAACATCACTCCTGACCGGGTGGACATATGCCTTATCAGCAACCTGACTTCCAACTACAGCCTGGGCACCTTGCAGGGATTCTGTGACAGTCCTTTGCCCAACTGCAACTTTCCAGAGGTATTGCTTGGAAAAAAAACAAACAAAGAGTTACAGAGCTTGATCTGAAAAGGGACTATAAAACCTCTGTGATAAATCTCAATGGTTCAGAGGAAAGCAAAGTTGGTCCTGACTGATGGTGTAGGACTGACCCAGGCTACTACGCACAAACTTAAGTGTCTGAAGTTATTATCATGAGTCCACATTAATGTTTATGTTCCTTCAGGACTGAATAATCAGTAGGCTTTTACAATTGTTGGATCCTGCCTGAAGCAGGAGTAATGGCCTCTCTCCATGAAATCCTTAATGAGTTTTTAGGTCTCTGCCATTACTCTACTGGAAATTGAAAAGGAAAAAATGTGTTTAGGATGGGGGCAGAATTTATGTCAAGGTCAACTGGGTTTATGGGGACCTGACACATTTATGGCTGATCTGTTGTCGTCCAAATATCCAAGGTGCTACTGAAAGCCCTAGTATCTCACTGAACCTATTTCCATTTAATCTACCAGGAATATGGTCCCTATCTGATTCAGTGGGGTCTTTGAAACCACTATTACTGTGACTTTCTACCCTGCAAAGGCTCTTGGTATGTCCACAGAAACAGCCACTAGCAAAATCTGGGATAGTGAGGAGCTAGAAGCAGTCTCTGCCTGTCACGAGGTTGTCAGGAGTGCTGGTTCAGGACAGAGAGGATTTTAAGCAATGAGGAACAACTGTTTTGCATGCTGAAGGTGCTGTGACAGCCTTGAGCCAGGTCCTGCCAGTCAATGGGCTAAGAATTGAGGAGTCCCTCTCCTATGCTCTGCAGGGCTGATGTTGGATCTGGTACAGGCGTTGTCTGTTGCTCCCAGTGTGCTTTCAGGAGTTGGTGGGATCCTACCCTGCAGCCATGGGGAACGTTCACCCCTTTTCTAGAAACTTAAGAGTAAAGTTACAAGCTGTAGAAGTTGTTTTCTCTAATTTAGTATATCAGCGATGAACTATTAATAAATGAGCTCAGAACATAAACATATTTCTACTGCAGCTAGGGCTTGCTTTTAGCTGAGGGGATGGATTGCCTCAGGCATCTAATACAGGGCTTTTTTGCCAGAAGTAGTCCTGTCTGGACAGAGTGGAAGTTTCAGTCTTCACAGATTTGATAAAAGGAAGGTGATGAGCTGGATAACATGCCTCTCTTCAGTTTACATCCCTGCAACCTTTTCTGAAAGCCACAAATGGCACCTGTGATATGCAATTGCATTTGAATGCGCTGGCATGCTAAGCATTCAGCTCTCAGATTGGCAGAAGTTGCCCACCACCCAGGTGTTGCAGAGAGCTTCACTACCACACTTGCACACACTTTTGCGACTGCTGGCAAAAAAAGTGATCAAGGTGGTGGGCACTGGTAGAAGTGTGTCCACCCTATATCTTTCCAATGGATTCAGTGTGTCACATCAGCAGGGACAATACTTGACAATTCAGTTGGCCGCAATCTGTCCTGGTGGTGTGAATTGCTAATACCCTTGGTCCTGTGTGTCGCGCAGATATGCAGATTTGAGTCCAGAATTTTACTTTAAAGCACAAAGTATCCCAGTATAACTGGATAATGCTTTCTGCTAGTTCAATAACCATGTCCAGGGCAAACCTACATCAGAACCTTGGGTATAGAGCTGCGAGCCCTGTGCCTCTTGAGTGTAAAGCAGTTAATGCTTGATGAAGAATGCAAGAGTTTTCCTCTGCATTATCTGGGATAATCCCACAGGCAGCCCCAAGTTTACATGTTTGGTCAGCTCAACTATATAGCTCCCAATCCCTTTCTATCCCTCTGTTTAGCTTCCTTTGTTTTCAGTTTTGATTTATCCAGCTGACATTCATCTCTCTCCTGTGTTTTTTTTTCCCCTTTTTGTCTTTATACAGTACTTTACCTACAGTGTCTTATTGAGTCTCCTGGCCTGCTCTGTGTTCCTTCAGATCAGCTGTATTGGAAAACTGATCCTTATGTTAATCATTGAATTTATATATGTTCTCATTGTGGAAGTGCCAGGGGTCAACCTTTTTGACAATGCAGATCTCCTGGTTACAGCTAACACCTAGTAAGTGCCTTTCACTTCTGAAATCTTCGCCTGATT
>WEIS01082175.1:0-10244 GCA_013389965.1 Todus mexicanus
AAATATATTTAAATTTCTTCACTGACTTCTAATATTGAAATGCATTTTTGTGATTTGAATGTCTCTTATTGAAATAATAACCTTAGTCCAACATAAGTGTCTGTTGAACACTGCCTAGTTCCAAGAATGACCTGTGTCAAAGCAGACTTTCGTTTAACAGTGCCTATTAATAATCTTGTGTTTTAAAACAAAGCAAACAAGTAAGATATTTAAAGAATGTTATAACTGTCCTGAGGCTAAATTTATTTTAAAAAGTCAGAGAATTCAGATACACGCAAAATATATCAAATGTATTAAAGTTAAAAAATCAAGCAGCTGAAGTAATTTCCATTCCATTCTGATATGGATTGACAATAGCCCCATGTTTGAAGGTATTCATGTTCACTGCCTTAGTGCATGAAAAACTGTTTTATTAAATACATACTACTTTTTTCTTGTTATACTTTTATACCATATTTTATGAGCAATATTTTTGTGAACTTGTAAAAAAAAAGTCAGAAAAGAAATTGTACAATAGGCGAAAAATTAGCATGTTTGGTTTGTCCTTGCTTTCATCTTGTGTTCAGAAGTGAGCTAATCTCATAGGTTTCATCCACACTGAAAGAGTGGCTATATTTGATTTCTTTGTGCTCTCTGTCTTACCATTCAATAAAATAACTCTGTTCTCACATTTGAAATATACTTTCTCTGTTCCTTACCCTTCTATAAGCAGCCCATTGCCCACATCCCTAGTGCTGGCAGTTCTCTGCAGCTTCAATGTAATATGTTTGGATCCCTGTAGCTTTAAAGATTTTTCAATCTAATAAAATCATAACCAATCAGTTTTTCTAAAGTGAAGATTTAAAACCGCAAACTGTTTGCTAAGAAGTATTTTCAAGCTAAGATGCCTACTGGACTGTGTAATAGAATCTACGTGATTGGCCTAATTCTGCACTCTTAACAATTTTGTGTCTTTATTGATGTTTTGTGTAGTGCTCAATCTATGAAAAATTATGCATCCTTCTCTCCAGTTTAAAGAAAAATAAGTCATGACTGCTAATGATTTTGCCCTATCTATTTATTAGAAATAAATGAGCATGGATGGTTTGTGATATTTCATCTTGTAGTGGTTTGGTAAGATTTGTAAATAGGATAATAACTTTTCTAGTACTTCCCCTCTCCCTCACTTGAGACTTGTTGCTGTCAAACCCAGGAAATGCAAGTCAGGCTGATGAGCTAGAAAGTGCCATGAAAGGTACTGAAGCAACACAAGAGCCTGTCAAATCAAGTGGCTCCTCCTTTCCATCACATGAGGTTCCAGGCCCGAAAAATAAGAGCAGTGTGATTTCTGAGAGTTAATTTGAAACCTCTTTTATTCTGCTGATTGTTGGCCTTGAGGACCTGCCAGGCTAGAATGGAAGATGTCTAGTACACCTTCCTGCTGAGGCCAGTATCAACTATAACTGGCTTATCCCTGGCAGATATTTATCTAGCCTTTTCTTAAAATCCGTTACTGAGGGTAAGTCTGCAGTCTTCCAGGCTGTTCAGTTCTTTGCACCACTATTTGTGTTGCTGAGAAGTTTATCATATATAAGCCAAACCTTCTTTTGACGTGATCTATGTTCATTGGTTTATCTATCTGGCGTAGACGTAAAAGCAATGTTCTTTGTCTTTGGCAGCAGCTCTTTGCACGTCATTGTTACGTCTTGTAAATCTTGTCTTTAAATCAACAAATTTCAGTCATTATTAAAACTCAATTCATGTCTTTTAGGTCTCTGGTTCCATTATCTGTTCTCATTGAGGTTTACCTCATTTGGCCCACAGTGCTCTCTGAAGCGTGCTGCCCCAAACTGCTCATCATATTCACATTGCTCTCCTAAGCAGGACATAATTCATCTAGTTATTGATTACATTAATCTTTCTAGTCCTATGACAGTGACAGGCCATGTTGCTGTTCATAATCCCAGAGTCATATTTAGCTTTGGTGTACCAACCAGAGTGAGAATAGACCCTGAAAAGTAAATCTCAACAGCAGTTGGTATCACCTGCATTAAGATGCTTGCTTGCAATAGCATCATAAAGAGACTGAACCTTGCTGAGTTTTCTGACAAATTTTAGAATAGATATAAGGATTTGTAGTATCAAAAATATGCTATTTTTACTGAGAGGATTTTTTGTTTACTGACAGCAAAACTACTCTAGTAATAGTTATGTTTTATTAGGGGGAAAAAATTAAAATCTTAGTTTTTGGTGAGGATGGTGGTAAAAATGAAATGGTAAATGGATATGTGTCTATATCTTTAACTCAATTTTCCCTTCACTGAAAGAGATATTAGCCTTTTAAGAGGGTAGACGACAAATCAGGCAGGGATTTTCCTAGGAAACCCACTTATGTGTTAGTAAAGAATTTCTGGAATCAATGTTTGCATATTAAAGCAAATCTTGGAATGCAAATTTTGAAATGTCTGTGGTTCCATATAAATAAATTAAAAAGAATTAAAGTTGTGGTTTTGAAAAAACCAGCAACATTAAAATAGATCAACCTATTTTGACCTAAGTTATTATTTTACAACACATTGCAGTCTTGGTCATGGATCCAAATCCTTCTCAGGAGTGGCATAGTCCATAAAGATGTTTGCCTAAAAACATGTCACTTACCTTGATAAACTGCATAAGAAGTTATTTAGATCATAGTTGGAGGCTTGCTAGCTGAGGATAACAGGTAGATTTATACAGAGATGAGAAACTAAAAGGAAAAAATAATTTGCTAGAAATAGGTTGCGATTAGTACACTCTTCAAGTCTGGGGAGGGAAAATAATGAAAAAGTAATAACATCTTTAAAAAGGTTCTGTGTAGATCTGCCTTTTTACATAAGGGAGGAGGAATATGCATACTTCTGAATTTCAAGTGAAGAGTGAGGTGAAGGACTAGTTACTAGAAATAGTTTCACATCTTTTAGATGAAATGGTTTACTGTACACTCAGTTCATAGCAGAAAATGCAAACCTTTAAAGCTCACTAAGCTTTGACTTTGCTTCTCACAAGCGATATATATTGTAGGAAAATCAATTAGAATCTACAGTAAGCCTGTGAGTATGACACCTTTGTGCTTGGATCAAAGTGAGGAATACTTGTGAGGTTAGGGGTGAATTCAAATCAAAGGCTCACAGGGAGAAAGAAAATGAATGTTAGCCAACATGGACAAAGCAATTCTTTCCAGAAAGCTTTTTGCTTTTGTTAGTAGATATGATAATATTTTGCAAAAGTTGATATATTGTCAAACTGCCTTTGTATATTGCTTTGAAGATAAGTTTTCAGAATATTACAGCTAAAACTGGGCAAAACTTTTATACATCAGCAAAAAGCCCAAGTAATCTTATTTGGACACAATATTTGCTGGAGTTTGGCTTCAATTAACTGTCTGAATCTCCTGGATTTTCAGGTGATCTATTCTATTTGAAATAAGGAAAGCATCATACATAGTGCAATGTCATTTCAGTCTGCAGTGGGACTTCTTCCACACAGCATGCCTTAGACTATCTTGTTTGATGCAATTTTTAATTTTTTTTTGCTTCATTTTTAATAATGTGAGTACTTGTTTACTCCATCCCCTTGGAATTTCTCAGAGGTTTACTTTCATGTCTTGTGTCTTTTGTGGTAGAGGAAATAACATTTCCTTCTTCCACTATGGCATGCAGAACAACCAAATTGTGAATGGGAAGCAATTGCGTTTTCTCTTGACTCAGCAGAAGTAGGAACAAGAAATATTTTTCTGATGTGGCCGCTATTCCTGCCCAGTGGCCTATAACTCAGCCCAGAGTTAAAAATCTGCAAATCTGCAATCTGCGCTGAAAACACCCTTGTTGTTTTGGAGAGCACCCCATTATTGATGCTACATTCAGAATCCCTGGTGGCCAGGGGGTTACTCTGACATTGAAAGTTTCTTGTTGTCTCTCTCTTATTCACATACACACATGTTGACTGAGGTAATAAACAATCTATAATGTAGGAGAAAAAGAATAGATATAAAAGAAAAGGCAAACATCTTCACGAATATTGTTCTGTTGCTTTTGAGTGCTTGGATGTTATTAGAAGCTAGAGAGCTTCCTTTTTTTTTTTTTTTTTTTCTCTCTCAAGGTTTAAATGAACTGCTGTAAAGATTCAGACTTGAAAAATATTATGTGGATTATATATGTAAGAAAAATCATGATCTGAGATCTTGCATGCAGGAGTGGAAGCATGAGCATAACCCTGTAGATGAACTGTAATTAGGGCTGCACATAAGCTTCTAGGCAGCTGTCACTCAGCTGTTTCTCTTTTAACTTCAGCTGTCAGTGAGTTGGAAGGAAATAGAAAAGACAGAACCTTTTAGTGCAGGAAAAAAATCAAGCCTATCTCTCTCACTTGCTAGCCTCCAAAGGGATAGAAAAGACTTTTTTCTTTAAATTGACAACAACATGCCTAAGAAATCTTACCATCTTTAATGAAAACTTACTCAACTGAAATTATAGGATTAATTTTATTACATTAACAGATATGAATGAAAAAAATGAAACATTGCTATCAACATGATAATAAACTATTTTAATCATCTTTCTGCCCAGAAGTTCCATGCAATTAGCATCCAATAAGCTCTTATTTAATAATACATGATGAACACTTCAGAAAGGAAAGCAGAAATGAAAACTATTTCTTTGAGAAGATACGTACTGTGTGTGACTTGTAAAGAACGACATCAAAACATCGAAATAGCTGTGAAAATCAACAAGTGAGGAAGAAAGTTCACAAGACTGAAATAGAACTTCACACTTACTTTTTTCTCTTTAATGACTTTTAAAAAGTCTTTTAAACATTCCTGAATGGAAGAATTTCTGGAAAGACAGTTTTAACTCAGACAGGAATGATTGGAAAGGAAAGGTGTCTTGGCTGAGGATCTGAACTGACTGAACAGTTGTGTGTGTGAATAAGAGAGAGACAAAAAGAAACTTTCAATGTCAGAGTAACCCCCTGGCCATTAGGGAATTTAAATGTAGCATCAGTAATGGGGTGCTCTCTGGAGCAAAAGAAAGTGGAAAGCTGTTACTGTTGTCTTGCTCTTCCCAACTTGGATTCTAGCCAGTGGGTTTTCTGATAAACCATGATGCAATATTGTAAAGGTTTTATGCAGCAGTTCTTTATGAATTATATTGATTGCTCTTTTATTCATAAGTCTATGATTTATGAAAGATTTCCTTATCAGTATGAAAAGTATTCATTGAACTAAAAGTTTTATTTTGTAAGTGGAATGGTATCTTACAAATATAGTCACAAAGGATATAATGTGACTGNGAGACTTTTTCTTTTTTGGTAGTAGTAGTACTACTAGAACAGAGAGAAGCTTTTTATCCAGTGATTCTGAACAGCTATCTCTGGAAAATTCTGTCATAGTTTTTGGCATGGAGAATTTGAGAAGGAATTACATAAACTCAAAAAAGTCATTGCAATTTCTTCTGCAGAGATCTTCGGTCAGAAGCTGTTTTAATTAATTTTTTTTGAATATGGGCAGGGAGCTCTGTATAGATGATATTTGTCAAATATAACTTAAAGCAATTATAGATTTGGAAAAGGAAAATATTGTATGTACAAACTGAGCTTTTGGTCATGGCAAACCAGAAACACGTTTGGCATTTGACTGCCAGGTTTCTAGCCTATTGATCAAGTTTGTAAAGAAAACTGTATTACTGAGGCTGTTTGCATTTTCTGAGCATGAAAGAGAGGTTGGTGGTATCGGTTTGCACCTGACTACACTGCTCTTGGATGTTTTTATTTCTGCACCCTCTCTCGTTGCTCCAGCAATACCCACCATTTGCTGTCTAGAATAATCCCAGCCTCTGTCAGCCCTATGCTAAAGTTTAATTGATGCCAAACCTTGTTATTATATTGAGAGAAGTTATATAGTGTTTCATGGGAACACACAAAATTCTTCACCCCAGGGAACAGCATTATGTCTATGACGTATGGCAGTAACTGCAGTGCTGCTGTTGTAAAGGTTCAGAGATCTCTCAGTCCCAGTCCACATATTTTATCTTTTTCGTATTCCCTTATGTCAGTTGATGCTCTTCACATGGCTACAAGCTTGTAAAGCAGGAGTCCAACCATTCAGGGATTCCCTTTGTATTTTATGTTCAGTATACTTCTAATAGGTATTTTTTTCTTGAACTGAGGAAAACAAATTAAGACTCAAACTCAGACATAGCTCAAACTTTAAAATCACAAGAGGAATCAAATACGTTACATTAAGACTTGCCTGCTTTTGTATAAAAAAATCTGGTAGTAGATATGAGCTGTAGGAGCAGAAAGAAATTGTGCAACAAAGTATGGAATGAATCTGCTTGTGTAAGCACGAAGCTACGCACTGGAGAGACCGAAGTACTTGGCAGTGTCTGCCTATTTTATTCCTATAGAACTGGAGAAAGCAGAAACAAAGTGAAGCTCTTAACAAAAAGCACAGTTGGAGATGAGATTTTTGAAATCTAATATTGCTATACCATTTTGAAAGAGGTCACTGGTCACTGAAGATATGTTTTGAACCTCAGAACATACTAACTGAAGCCTGAGTGATGTAAATTTTCAGTAGTAGTCAAGGAGTTTGCTTCCACAGCAGAAATTTGAAGAAAGAACCTCAGTCCTTGCTCAGTTATGGAACATGCTTGTAGTGACTGTAACACTTTATGAGTGGGCTGCCTTGGCTAATCCCCATCTTCTGATAGTAATGCTGAGGAATGGAGTATGAGATGTAGGAATTATTAAGGCTGAGTGGAACTACTAGCAGACCCCTCTAACTCTATTACCCTCATTTTGGTTGTTATCACTTCCCTAACAAATGCCTTACTAGTAACTGGAACTAAATCTTTTCAAATATTGCACAAATTCTTGCTGTAGTATCTGTGATCAGAAGGTTGTTTTACTGCATGAGTCATTATGAAGAGAAAGTAGTGTTAAAAAAAAAAATAATTTGGGTTTTTAAGGGAAGAGAAACAAAAAGAAATTACATGTAGTAGTGATTTCCAGAACCAGTGTAGTAGAGAATTTAAGCTATTGACAACACTAGCCAGTATTTCTATTGAAGATCTCAGTGGCAGAGGAGTGCATTTAGGTGAGACTACCTGCAGATACAATAGGATTGGTTGCAGGTGCTGTAAAATGAGATTTCAGAATGCTCTTGACAACTTGGAGAAATGGTCTGAGATAAATGAAATGTAACTGGACATTGCTCAATATGCACTCTTAGATAAAAATTTTGCAGACTCAAGATTGGGATTAGCTGGTAACAGTTCTGCGCAGAAAGATCTTTAGATTACCATGAATGGCTCAATATCAAACTTGTTTAAAAAAAGCAACATCAAACTAAGTTTGTAAATATGTGAAAGTCATGAGAAACAACTCTCTGCCCTCACAGGCACAGGGGAGTCTCTGCTAGATACTGTGAAAGTCTTAGACAAATATATTAAATGGTGAAGTGGACTAACTGGACAGGGTCCTGAGACATGCCACAGATGGTTGAGGATGTAATGAACCTCAAACTTTCTGAACTGATGATGAGAAAACAAAGAACAGGGTAATTTAGCATAAAGGAGGAGGACACTATCATTCAAGCCAGGCAGTTGAACACCAGGCATTGATGTTCAATGGTGTTCAAGAAGAGGTGCAACCATGAGGGGAGGAAGCATATGAGGAGGCATATGAAGAGACATGTTCAGAAAATTCTGGGAATAAAGCAGAGGAGGAAAAATGAAGACACATGGAAAATAACATTGTTGGGAATACAGCTGTAGATGCATTCTTAAAAGTAGGTGCTTGGTGCCAGAGGAGGTACCTCTGATGGTCTGCAGCCCCTGCCAGCATGAGGGACACTTTTAAGAGATTATGACCATGGGTAACCCACACCAGAGTACGCACTGAATGAGTGTGGTCCTTAGGGGACCCACACCAGAACATGGACGCCCCTCAGAAGACTGCAGTCAATGGACAACCCACACTGGGGCAGGGACACCCCTGAGGAGCTGTAGACTTTGGAAGACCCTGATGGAACACAGGAACAGTAAGAGACATAGAGTAGTAGAAGAAAGCCAGTAAGAGGCAAGGGAAACTGAAAAGAAACTGTTGCACAAACAATTCACCAAAGGCACTGGGAGTGTAATTGAGTGTAATATGTGGTGACAATGGGGGCAGCTTGGCCTAGGAAGGGGAAATTGCTGGGCTGAAACTGAGTCTGGGGAAGGGGGCAGGTATTTCCCTAAGGAAAGGTTTTAATTGCTTGTCTTTTTTTTTTCTTTCTTTCTTTTTTTTTTTTTCTTCAATATCCAACTCAGTAATTAAGTTTGTACTGACTGGCAATAAAATAATTGAGTAAAATTTCCTGAGTTGAAACTGTTTTACCAATGACAATGTGAAAAGTACTGAGCTCAAATTAGGCATTGTGACAAACTTTCTAATGGCAAGGGTGTTTAAGTAACACAATAGTTGTCCTAGATTCTATTCTGTCAGGTTTGGATGTTATCTTAATACAAATGCTAAGTAGGGATCACTCAATTCACAGGATTGATTTTTTGATCTCATTAGCCATGCTTAGGGATCAGTGCCTCCCTCCATTTCACTGCTGTGCCTTACAACTCTCACTCCCTTAATATATAATTCTTAAAAGGCTCTAACTTTCAGCCTTCTGCCCTCTTTTACATTCCCTTAAATCTTTTATTTCTAGTGTCATCTCAGTTCCTGATCTTGATCATACACAGATACATTTTAGTCACCATCAGTAGACATGCAGTAGTCCCATTCTGCTTTCTCATGTGCCCTTCTGGTTTGTCTTCCCTCATCCCAGCTGCAATGACAGAGTTCAGTATTTGCTCGCCTGTATTGATAATTATATGGATAACTCCAAAGTGAGCCTTGACTAATGAAATACTGGGTGGCTTGGTAATACCAATGATTTGATTGCTAGCCTCACAATTAGGTCTGGGAGTACACTAAATGATTGGGTAAACCCTTTAGAGTATTGTGTATTCCTAGCAGAGAGTAATTAATGCCATCCAATTAGAATTTAGAATTCTGCACACTTGGGACCTAATGGAGCAAATAATTATGCTGGAGGTGTGTACATATTCATCAGCATTTACAGATGCTAAATTCACATTAAAGACTATGACTTTTCAAAGATCACATAAAAATCCTTTGGAGATAGCAAACTGAATATTTTACAGATTTCCTGTGGGCATATTTCTTACTAAACTTCCAGTTTTAGGGAGGATCATATGGCTGTAATTCTTTTTGTCTCAGATTTCCCAGTGGTAACACACGAAGTATTTTACATTCAGTTTCATTCTTGCAGCTTCAAACTTTTCAATCCAAATAATGAAATGCTAATTTTTAAATGCAAATACGAGGACTCTGCCAGATACTGCAGCAATCAGAATCCATACTGAAAATATGCAAAACTATAGTTCAAGCTTTCTATCCAGAACTCAAATCTTATGAGTGGTTCTGCAAGAACGAAATAAATAATATTGGCTCTTCTTTGTACCAGGGTCTTCCCTATTTGAGATTGTTCACAGTTTTTTGGAACTGATCACTTTTTGTTTGTGAATGGGTGGATGGGAGTAATACTTTATAACCATTGAGCCCCACAATATGTTTAGAGCTGCAATCTCATATAAGAACTATCTGGATTCTGTAGTTAAAAAGTCATTCTCTGCTGCATGAAGCCTCCACTAGCATCTAGGTTTAGATGGAATAACATGGTGTGGATACTTGATTCTGACCAGAGATGCTTGCACATCCAGTTCTGAAATGCAGCCACCTATTCTGTGGCACTTAACTCTTCCACCTGTATCTTTGGCTGTTGGTTGTTGCTGATTTACATCACCTGCCACGTAGCATCAGTCCACCACAAATTCAGATAATCTAGGCAGAGAACTGAGAACAAAGCAGAACTGTAGGGCAGAACCCAGCCTCTGCAGGACAATGTTCTGAATCACAACAACATACCAACCCCAGACCAAAGAATCTTAGCTACCTATCTGCCAAGGTCACAGCTAAATTTTTATGCTATTTTTATACCATTTCATGAGGTTTGGCAATAGGTTGTTACTGCAAGTGTATGCAAATCATAACAAAAAGCAGCTATATATCTTTTCCACTCTGATGTAGCCTGTCTTCACCCTATGTGTGCCTACCTAAAAACGTTCTAAAATTTTTCTTTTGCTATGGATAGATGAATAGACTAATGG
>WEIS01082181.1:0-16416 GCA_013389965.1 Todus mexicanus
GCCTACCACTAGTTCGGCGCAAAGAAGTAGTGAGTCCCGCAAATGTCTAGAACTAGAGTTGTTTACAACTTTATCAATACGCGATAGATTCTGCACTCCGGGATTTTCTCAGTGATACAGTAATTGTCATAGCAGCGCACCAGTAGCAACCGAAATTTGTGAGTTTGTGTACAGCTAGAATTCCAGAGCTATCACAAGTGTTTTAGGGTGCTTCAGTGATGATACACAATCAGTGCAGCCGTAGCATTGCACGGCTGTCAGGAGGTATAGCTGCCTGCGTGATGTTTTAAATATCTCCTGATATTAGTTTAAAAACCTTAATTTAATCAGGCGTTTTTTGTGCATATGGGAGACCAGTCAGATACGTGTTGCTTTTTAAATCGCAATTTTAACTTGGTTTTACCCTTTCTTTCCCTAGTATGTTGTGGTGAGCAGTAAAAAGATACTGTTCTACAATGATGAAAAGGACAAGGACCAGTCTAATCCATCCATGGTACTAGATATAGAGTAAGTTAAGTTACTGTTAGTTTTGGATACAAATCGGTTAAATAGTATTCTGTGTGAGATAACTGATCACCTATCTACAAGCTTGGAACCAAATTCCATAAATAATGATTAATTTCCAATACTAGTTGGAAAATGTCTGTTCACCTGTATTTCAGGGTTCTGTTAACAGAAGATGCTACTCTTTCTTTGTCCTGCTGTTGCTAAAAGTTAGAGAAAAAGTTAAATGCACACTGGCGTGGCACTGTCTGTAGTCACTGGTCTGAATTTACTGAAATGAAGAGCCTAATCTCATTATGAGAGAGAAGGGTCACAGACAGTGGAACCTACGTATTATGCTATTTCTTCTTGTGATTCTGTATAATGACTATTTTTTCCAGTTGCTTCAACAGCTTTCTAAAGCAAGGCACGATAGTTGCGGGTAGTTGGGAAACCGGCTGCCTCATTTTAGGTCCTATCTCTTTGCTTCATAATTTTTTCTTGCTTTCTGGGAAAGGATCAGTGTTAGAATCATAGAATGGTTTGGGTGGGAAGGGACCTTGAAGATCATCTAGGTCCAACTCCCTGGCCATGGGCAGGGACACCTCCCACTAGAGCAGATTGTTCAAATCTGTCCTTGAGCACTTCCAGGGATGGGGCGTCCACAACCTCTCTGGGCAACCTGTTCCAGTGCTTCACCACCCTCAGAGGGAAGAACTTCTTCCTTACATCTAATATAAATCTACCCCCTTTCAGTTTAAAGCCATTACCCCTTGTCCTATCACTACATAAAAAGTAAAAAGTCACTCTTCAGCTTTCTTACTCTTACAACACTTTAGGTACTGTAAGGTCTCCCTAGAGTGTTGATCAAGCCCAAAGCATTCCTGTTTTCCAGATGGTTGCTATTTAACGTGACAAAATAATTGTGATCTCGTTACAATGGTTATACATGAGGAAAATGGTGTCAGATATCACTGAAGCCCAGTGCTGATACGTAACTGTCACGTTCGAACAACCAATTGACGTTATGGGACTGTACATAAGAGTAATTGAAAAGGGTTTTAAATTCATGGATAGGTCTGTCAGTGACTAACAAATACAGTGGTCTGCGAGGAGTATCAAACTCAGCAGGCGCTTAAGCTGCCAATTGCTCATAACCAGAAAAGGCATTATTTTTTCTTGGAGCTTTTTTCATTCTCTTACGAAAACGTAAGCGTCTGTTACAGCAACTGTTGAAAACAAGATGTTGAGGTAGCTGGACTTGAGTCATGACCCTGTCTAGTATGATGTTTGTTTCAATTTTAATAGCATTTTCAACAGCTGGTGCCCCAGATTACCGATTGTCATGTTCTGTCACTGATTATCAACTGATAACATAATTGAATAAAAAAATGAGTAAATAGTGCTATATTTCATATTTCCATTCAGAGTTATCAAAAAGCTTTTCTAGCAGTTATCAGTTAGACTTCTCAGTGTTCTGAGGAAGGATTTGAAAGCCTTTTTCGCAGGTAAATTTGCCACAGTGGATCTTGAACCCATTGTAAGGTAACCCTCTTTCCAAGCTGTGGATTGTTTTTCTCTTACTTGGGTAGACAAGATCTGTATAGTCTACGAACTAATTCCTAAAATGATACTGCAGCCTTGAAGTGATCATATTCCTTGCATAAACGAGATGCTAGACAAGATAAGAACTTCAAAGCGTTTTAACTGTTTTAAAGACATACGTAACCTTTTAGCATTTTCTGATTCATGTTTCTTCCAATCTAGTAAACTGTTTCATGTCCGGCCCGTAACTCAAGGAGATGTATATAGAGCTGAAACTGAAGAAATTCCAAAAATATTCCAGGTAAAAAGAAGTGTATTCTCATTTCTGTTTAACTCTCTTGAAGAAGTCTGGTGGCTTTTTTGAGAAGTGTATAAAAATACATAGTGCTTTGGCAATAACACAGCAGCATTCTTTTTCAGATTCTCTATGCTAATGAGGGGGAATGCAGGAAGGATTTGGAAGCAGAAACAGTACAGCCATCAGAGAAGACAAATTTTCTGAATCACAAAGGCCATGAATTCATTCCAACGTTATACCACTTTCCAGCCAACTGTGAGGCCTGTGCCAAACCTCTTTGGCATGTCTTTAAACCCCCTGCTGCGCTAGAATGTCGAAGATGCCACGTGAAGTGCCACAGAGACCACTTGGATAAAAAGGAGGAATTAATTGCACCATGCAAAGGTATGTTCATAGAATCATAGAATCGTAGAGTAATTAGGGCTGGAAAAGACCTCTGAGATCATCGAGTCTAGCCTATGACCTACCACCACCACTCAGCTAAACCCTGCCACTAAGTGTGGCATCCAGTCTGGCCTTAAACACCTCCAGGGACGGTGACTCCACCACCTCCCTGGGCAGCCCATCCCAGGGTTTTATCCCCCTTTCTGTGAGGAAGAGCTTCCCAACATCCAACCTAAACCTCCCCTGGTGCAGCTTCAGGCTGAATTTTAGCATTCTGTGTTCTCTGCATGGTTTAGCCAAACCTACTAAACTATGAGACAAAGAAAAGCACTTCAGTTTAAATATTTTCTACTCTTTTATGATTTTAGATGTGAAAGGTGATACTAAAATAATACACAGTTATCACTGCTTATGAACAGGCAGCCGTGGCAAGCCTCTGTAGCGAGGCCTGCTGTGGTGTAACTGATGTGGCTCTGCTAAGAGCCCTGAGAGCACAAGGGGCCCTAGAGATTTGTGCCCAAGTACTGGGCAGCTCATTGGTTCCCAGACAATTCTTTCTGTACTTACAGATGGCCCACATTAGGGACAGTGCAGTGGCTGCATTAACTACCTTGAAGAGTGGTTCTTCAGCCGTTTTATGGCTTGGAGTAAAGGTTTCCTCTTTGTTCGTGCAAAGTGGAGCATTTGGAGTATGTCCTCTGGAACTCGGCCATAAGGCACTCATGCAACTTTGCAGCTTATTAAGACTGCAGGTGGCATTGTTCTTTCCAGTGGCACACGTGATATGTCATAATTCTTACTTTGATAACAAGCCCTAGTTTTCACTGAATCATCTTCCTCCTTTTAGTGAGTTATGATGTAACTTCAGCAAGAGATATGCTGTTACTGGCATCCTGTCAAGATGAACAGAAGAAGTGGGTGACTCATCTAGTAAAGAAGATCCCTAAGACACCGCCATCTACTTTTGTTCGTGCTTCTCCTAGAACTATGTCTACAAGATCCTCAGCAAATCAGTCATTCCGAAAAGTTGTTAAAAATACTTCTGGAAAAACTAGGTGAGAAGTAAACTAGAAAAGCTACGAATCTTTCTAACTAATACATAAATAAATAAATAAATAAAATTTGCTTATATATCCTATTTAATGTGAAATCGCAAAATAATTCCATAGCTATGACTGTTGAACTGCTGATCTTAATCTCTGCTCCAATCTTGAAGGAAGGAGCAGACAGAATTCTCCTGCTATTGTGGTAAATTTACTGGTTCTTTAGATTTGGAAAGGTACTGTAAAGGTGGCAGTGCCTGACCTGTCAATGCATGTGAAGGAACTGGTTGCACTTTTTCCTGTCTAAAGAAAAGGTTCACGAAATACACCCACAATGGCATTAAACTGCAAGGATGATCCAAGTAGTCATTCATGGATTGACTCACAGACCTTGTGTAAACTAGAAGTCTTCTGAAAATGGGGGTGAAATGAGAAGCTTACAGATTCTCAGTCTGTTGTTACACCATTTCTTTTGGTGTGAGGCAGCTTAACTGTTAATTCTTTTTTCATGCTTACTCCGTTCCCTGTCTTCTCCTAGCCCTGCAGTTGTTTTTCTAAGCTGTTTGTGACCCTATGCCTTAACCAGGGCAAGAATTAAAATACCCTTTTTAAATGCTAGGTTACTGTAAGCTAATTTTTAACCTGCATTAGCTTCTTCATACTGTATGGAAGGTTTTTTTTTTCCCCCCCTGCAGATAACCGATTAGGTCAACAGTAGGAAGCAGAAAATAGTGTCTCAGTAGGGAAAGAGTCTTCCTAGTTGGCAGAGCTACCAAAATAAATATCCTGCAAACATTCTTTACATGAACTGCAATAAAAGCAAACTTTTGCATGTAAAGAGGTACAGGGTATATCATGAAACATCCTCCTGCAGAGGAAAGTAGAGGAAAAATGTGAAAGATAGAAAAGGTGCTGATTTTCTTGTCCCCGTAATAAACAGTAAAACATAAGTGATCATAGTTTTGAGATGATAATATATTCAGTGAAGGCCCTCAAGATGATACCCAGGAAAGTTACTTTTGGCCTCAAATACCAAGCTGTCAATGTTTAAAAACAGTGATGTTGTGGGCAGTATTGTCTTAGAGATAACAATCAATGCAATAGCATGGACATAAAAAGAAATCGATGACCAGCGGTTAAGAACATAGAATCATAGAATGCCTTGGGCTGGAAGGGACCTCTAAAGGTCATCTAGTCCAACCGCCCTGCAGTGAGGGACATCCTCAACTAGATTGGGTTGCTCAGAGTCTCATCAAGCCTGACCTTGATTGTTTCCAGGGATGGGGCCTCCACCACCTCCCTAGGGGCAACCTGTTCCCGTGTTCCACTACTCATAGTAAAGAGCTTCTTCCTAACGTCCAATCTAAATCTACCCTTCTCTAGTTTAAAACCATTGCCCCTCGTCCTATTGCTACATGCCCTTGTAAACAGGCCCTCTCCAGCTTTCCTGTTGGCTCCCTTCAGATACTGGAAGGGCATTATAAGGTCTCCCTGGAGCCTTCCCTTCTTCAGGCTGAGCAACCCCAACTCCCTCAGCCTGTCATCACTGGAGAGGTGCTCTAGTCCTCTGATCATCTTCATGGCTCTCTTATGTCAGCTCCATGTCCTTCCTTTGTTGGAGGCTCCAGAGCTGGACACACTACGCCAGGTGAGGTGTCACCAGAGTGGAGTGGAGTGGCAGAATCCCCTCTCTTGATCTGCTGGCCACTCTTTTCATGCAGCCCAGGATACGATTGGCCTTGTGGGCTGCAAGCACACACTGTCTGCTCATGTCTGGCTTCTCATCCACCAGCACGCCCAAGTCCTTTTCTGCAGGGCTGCTTTCTATTACCTCATCCCCCAGCCTGTATTGATAATGAGGCTTGTTCTGACTGAGGTGCAGGTTCAGAGTTACACTGAGCAAATAAGCCTTAGAAAAAGGAATAGATAGCAACTTCTCTTTCAAGCCGCTCTACTATGAATGTTTTTGTGACTTTGTCAGACAAGTTTGATGCTAGTTGTTGTGTATTATTGCTGTGCTGTAGTATGGCCAGCCTGTGTCTTGATACCACTACATATTCCATCTTGCATGCTGAGAAAGAAGAGACATTGGATTTATTTTAGGAAAAATCACTTCTGATGTACTAGACATTTAAATTTAGATTAATAAATTTACAATAGGCCTTATATATCAAACACTTAACTGGCCGTCAGCTGTTGCTGCTTCAGGGGGAGGATTTTCCTTCTCTTCCTTCCCTGCTCTTCTGTCACTGGATCCTAGCTAAGTGCTTGAAGTGATCCTTCCATCCTTCTGTGAAGGTCCACAATTCAATTTCCTGACTGTCAATAAACATAGACTGACTTTGCTGAACTAATGAGTGGAATCAGCCCATTAAGAAGTGCAGTGATTGCCAGAACTCAGGCCAGGTAAGTATAGGAGGGTATTCCCTTGGGGTCAGGAAGATGATGAAGTGGAGGAACAGTGGACCCTTTTCAGGAAGTGGTGAATTGTCGATCAGCTTCTCTGAACTCAAGACACTGCACTCTGCAGTTCTCATCCCAAACTCTTTTCCTAGATACGCGAGTAGGAGAAACAGTAATGATTTTTATGGGATGTACATGTTCCAGTTTTAGTAAGTATCTGAAAGCGGTTCTCTTGTCAGACAGCGTAGCAGAACTTGATCGTGGTGATGGAGTCCTATCACGTAAGCAGGCATTCACTACTTTGTTGAATGAATACAGACCTTAACAAACGCTTTAAGGCATTTTAGTACATTTCATTTAAGGTCTTGTCCACCTTTCTTTGCAGCCAATAGGCAGCACTTCGTTAATGTTATGGAGAGATGTATCAGACCCGTTAAAAGGAGCATCACATTTTAAGTTCGTTTGAAGTTTTATTCCTCATTTTAACAACTTATCACTGGTAAACATGAATCAGAACTGCATAGTGAACTAGCTACTATTTGCAGTACTGCTTCTAGACCTGAAACTACACTTCCCAGTAGAGCGTGCACATTGTATCATCACAGTTGGGGTGTTTTGTTTTTCATGTATTTGGACTTGGGCACCTGATGAAGTTAATACACGTTTAAAGAAACAAAACCCAAACAATCAAAACTACTTTGCATCAGATGAGCTTTGGCAACTCACGTGCCTGCTCTTAGCCTTTTCTTGTCCTGCAAGTGAAAGAGGGTCACCTTGCATTTGCCGTGAATACACCCGTGATTGTTTACTCTTGATTGTTTACTTGTAAAACTGCAGTAATATTATCATCCGACTTCTCTGTTCGTTTCATGTTGTTTGAATGTAAGAAGTTTGTGGAAGATTATGTAGGTATCTTAGTATTGTACCGTGCCAATTGAAAAAACACTTTGCGTAAAATAAAGTATCTTTTTAATTGAAGCTCTTGCAAAACATGCAGCAGTGTCTTGAAGTTAGTTTTTATATTTGCTATTAATTTTCTGTTTTCTTCTTTGTTCCAGCTAACCACATGTACAATGCTTAATGGAATCTCATGGGATGCTGTCTGAGAAACGGGGCTTTTTTTTTTTAACCACAGAGAGCAGTGCAGATGGGCTGTTGTTTGTTTCGACGTAACTATCACAGGCTTCAGGGTTAAGATTGCTATTACTATCTCCTCCTTGCTTTGGCACAAAAGCACGCTGAGGGTGTTTAATTGCGGGTTTGCCTAAAGTTAGATTAGATTAATTATTACTATGTAATGCAAGTAAGTTAAAGCAAATAAAGCTTAGCTAGGTGTATATAAAAAAAACCAACAAAACACAAAAGGTGCTGCTTTTTTGGATTTAAAAAGCCTGTCAATCACGATGAAATACAGCCAACTTTCTTTGTATCAGTGAAAGAAAAGGACTGTGAAGAGGATATTTATGTCAAGATGAGCACATGAAACAGAGTAGAGGAGGAAGGTTGCTCAGTGAGAAGGACTGCAATTTCAAGACTCAGAAGTTGTGCTCTTGAAGACTGCAGGGCTAACTTAAAAATGAAGCCTTATCACTTGAACTTCAGTGCCTTCGCTGCAGAGTTCTTAACAGCCTTAATGCGAACCACCCAGTATGGAATGGATTGAAGCGTTAAATGTTTTGCGTTATGCTTTACAAAATACTGATTCAGCAGGCTTGTAAGGGGGGCGGGGGGAGGGAAGTAGTTGCCTTTATGCATTTTTGCCAAGCCATACTGAATTATTTTACTATTAGAGGCATTAGAAACTAACAGTAAAAAGAACCATCACGTTTCGAAAGAGTAGTCTGGGGTACGTAATTTTTGTAACTGTATTGCCTTTCAATTTTAAGTGATAACATAAGTTAAATGTTTAAGAAATATATGCACTGTTTGAACTGTAAATTGTTCTTAGAACATTTTTACTGGGTTTTACAATGTCCTTTTAGTGCCTTAATTTGAGATAACTGTATCATTGCCATGTCAATAAATGTAGAAATCTAAAACTAAACAAAGAAAACCTCTAAAAAACTATTGCATATCAGTGTTTTTTATTGAATTTCAATTGGTCGAAGTATTATAGATGCTAGATGTATTTTCTAAGTTAAGTACAATCCTTGAATGAGAATTCCTCTTACAAAGAAAGACTGATTCTGGTTCATAAGCCAAAAGATGTGTAGGAAATAAAAAAAAAAAAAACAAAAAAAAAAAAGCAAGCATGTAACACAAAAGCTCCAGCTAATTCAGAAATTTCAGTAAATGCTTTCAGTCTCTTGCTTTGTAGCAGGAATACATTCATGGTATAGGCAGTATGGTTTTATTTTATTTCTTAACTAAATACCTCCTTAGTAATTTATAATGGCTTTGCAGTTGTGTATTAAATAAGAAGCACTGGAAAACTGATTCGTCGTTAGGGCGATCTGCATGTTTCAAGTGGTATTAAAAGCCGCACTGATGGATATGTGATAATAAACATATCTGTTATTAATATGGTAATGATTCTGTGCTCATTTAATGAGAAATAAAGTAATTTATGGAAAGACTCTTTTGAAAATGACTGGCATGGTGTTTTCTCCTGATTGCAGCTTACACCTTTCTAAGCATTCAGCTATTGCAGCAGCTTCCTAGTACAAGGTGCATTTGCAATATAGTGCCTGGGGGACTCTGAAACATATTTTTGACTGTTCTACATAAGTAAATACCATTTTGAGTTGTTTTTCTTTTCCTTATTCTAATGGCCTGCTCTAGTAGCCTAATTTTTGAACCCTGTAGCCATTGTTTAGAAGCCTGTTCAAAAGACAAAACCGTGGGGCGGTTTTGTTCGTGGGGGGGTTGGTTTGGGGTGGGGTTTTTTTTTGTGTGTGTGTGTTTTATTTGTTTTGGATTTGGTTTGGGGGTTGGTTGGTTGGGGGTTTTTTGCAGCCTTTGCACTCCATGAAACTAGCTGCCCATAAATCTCTGTAGGTAATCCAGCACAGCCTGTCAAACAATGGAATAGTAATAACGAAGGACACGTGAATGATCTTACGTCCTTCAAAGGTCACAGAGCTGGGAAATATAGATAAACAGAAGAAGGTGATGCGGTAATATCAGAACATTCCTCTGTGTTGAGCTTGCTGTATCAGAAATGTAAGCAATTTCAAAGCGGTGGCTGGAGCACGCTTAACAACTACCTTCCAGATTGTGAGTCACATTGATTGTTAGCTGGCCAAGCAATACAAGGGATAATTATGACCTGCTTTCATCTCCTATCACATACTGAGGAAATAATACAGTACGATGCTTAAACATATTTTTCTTAAACACATACATGATTATAGGAAATTTAGAGCAATAGAAAAGGCCTATGGTCAAGTCATTCTCTAGATGCAGACCAGGTTTTGGACTCCTTTTCTGCTTTCCTTTGTGTGTAACTGGCTACCTCTACAGGCTTAAAAACTCTTGCTTGAATAATTTCTTAATAAAAAACTGTCGTGACTAGTGGGAAGGACTGTAGAAAACCAGATTTGCTCTACAGACTGGTGCATACTATCATTTCCATACCTTTTTAGCAATGCTGAAATTCTGCAATTCTTTTTTAAGTGCTGATTTTGCTTTGGAAATAAGCAGCAAAGATAATGAGGTGTAAAATCACATCGACTTGCACGTCTGGGATAAATTGGCACTACAATGCTGTAACGAAGTCTAGATGTGCTAACGACAGTTTGTGTGTTCTGATATAGTGATGTTGGCACTTGTTTACTGTAAGCAAGGTGCCTATATACAGGGGGAGCTATACCGTGAATAACAAAATTAATCCAAAGGTTTCTGCTGCTAGGAAAAAGGAAGCCTATAATATTAAACTATGCAAATACATATTTCAGGGGAAAAAAAATAATTGTTACTAAACTTGTAGCAGGCATCAGCTTTACCATCCAGAAAGAAAATCAGTGTACTGCTACGTTCCCTGCAGCTCCACTTTTCCTGGCTCTTGCCTTCTTTTGCTTAGCTTTTGCACTTTTTACTAATGATTCCTCTTACAGGAGCATTTTGTTTGCCTGCGCTTACCAAATACAGTGCCAGAAAGTCATCAAGAGAAGTAAATGTGTAGGCTATGAAGAGCTAGCATGGCTTCATTCATATTGGTGAAGCTGTAGTTTTATTAGAGTTTGAGAAACTGAGAAATGTAGATTCTTACGTGATCTTTTTTTGTTAATTTACTTCCACCTTTTTCAATATTTTTTTATTGTTACTGTATTAGGTTGAGAGTTCATTAATATAGGTAGAATGACAAGATCTGCTCTTTTTCATTCTCTCTTCAGGCCTTCCTCCTGCTGAAGGAAACACCAAAAGAAAATTGTAAGAATAGCTAAATAACAAAACAGCCTGGGTAGCAAAAGGATGGGGCCTCTCCCACGAGCGTGGTTTAGCAGCAGCCACGANAATCACAGAATTAACAAGGTTGGAAAAGACCATAGAGATCATCAAGTCCAACCTGTAACCTACTACCTAGACTATCACCCAGCCCCCCAGCCAGCTGCTAACACTCAGTGCACCCCTAGGTTAGAGAAGTACCCTTATTTAGGATGGCGCGACTTGAGATCTGGAAGAAGGGAGGATTGATTTAGGATGGTACGACTGGAGTTATGGAAGAAGGGAGGATTGATTTAGGATGGTACGACTGGAGTTATGGAGGAGGCCCATAGGGTCATCCTTACCCTGTAGAGTAGGTAACAGGACTTTAGAGGCCTGATAATTGGCCTGGACCAGCTCTGCAGTTAACGAGTCGGGAAGACTCAGGGTTTTTCACCAAAGGCGAAAAAAGTACACCCCGAGGAAGACTTCAGGCCTTCATCAGAAGACCACCAGAGGGGACCCAGAGACCACTACCACATTTAACTTCGCATGTGATGTAGGGTTGGAGATTATGTTAATGAATTCTTAGAATTTAATGCCTAGGTATGTGAATTCCGGGCAACGTTGTGAATATGTATGTAACAGTTTGATAAATAAAGAGTTCTAGCGCTTTTGATCGGGGCACACGTTAGGAGGAGCTCTCCCCTACGCGATAAAGAACGCCTGCTTAACAACGCTTCGTCGCTACCGAAGTTTTCTCCGTTTCAATCCCTTACCCAACCCCTCAACACACCCGCGGCTCCCGCCGCCAGCTCACGGCGGCGCCACAGCCGCAGCCTGAGGGGGGCGGCCCCGCTCCCGCCCCCNTTAGAATCATAGAATTAACAAGGTTGGAAAAGACCACAGAGATCATCAAGTCCAACCTGTAACCTACTACCTAGACTATCAGCAACCTATTACCCAATATCCGTCCCATCATCTACATCTTGTCCCTGAGTACATCATCCAGCCTCTTCTTGAGCACATCCGAGGATGGTGACTCCACCACCTCCCTGGGCAGCCTATTCCAGCGGGAAATCACTCTCTCTGGAAAAAAGTTCTTCCTAACATCCAGCTTAAACCTCCCCTGACGCAGCTTAAGACTGTGTCCTCTCGTTCTGTCACTTGCAGCCTGAGAGAGGAGACCAACCCTCGCCTGGCTACAACCTCCCTTAAGGTGGTTGTACAGGGCAATGAGGGCAATTTGTAGAAGGCAATTTAGGTGCATCTACCTCTGCTCTTTTAAATCCATTATTTCCTAGTTAAAACCAGAGCAGTTAATTTTTTTATCCTTTTTTAACTGCCTTGCGTCCCACTTGCCCTCCTTGCCATGAAGGAAAGTTTCTAGTGAAGACTGCAAGAGCAAAGTCTCCAGTGGCACTTACAGAACCAGTTACCGGCTTGTTTATATTTCACAGTCCTTTTGGGACTTCTTGGTATGTGAGGAGCAGTTTGTGAAAGGCCTCTGTACACAGTTTTGTCCCTGTTTCTGTGTTGTTTTAATTGTCATTGGTGAACTAGTTGGTAAACTGCTGGCTTATTGCAGTATTAAAAGGACTTTTTCTCCATTTCCATTGTTTTCAGATTAACGATTTTTCCTTTTATTTTGGTTGTGATCTCTGAGGAAAAAGATGCTCACGCTCCTCGGTCCTTTCTAGTGCTGAATTGTCAAAATGATGACATTACAAATGAATAAGTACGAACTTGTGTCTATTTAGTGGAGGATGTAATTGTTCAAAAATCCAGAACCTACAAGTGTGTGCAGCAGATTCCAGTGACTGAGTGGGTTGTCTTGCTGGAAAATGAGAGAAGACTTGTGCTTGGTAGATGTGAAATATACAAAATAGTAAGTACTTGAAAAAAATTGAGAAGATCAGGCAAATCAGAAGGTACTTCCTGCTAGAAATACTGAAAAGCTAGTAATTGAAGTTGCTTTGTTGGCTAATTTAGACTAAGTTTTGGTGATTCTTCCTTATTACCTGTCACAAGCACCGCATACGTCTAAAACCTGAACCTTCATGGAAGGATCTTTTCTAGAATCGCAACTCGTAGGTTTCATGTGGAAAAAACAAACAGAGTTGCCGTAGTATATTTACTTACAACTGAAGCACAGGTAGAGGGAAGATACGGCTCTCTGAAAGTATGGTACTTCAGACACTGTGCGCGTAGGATGTTACTGTGTGCTGTATTTTGCAGATACTCAGCAAACCTGCAGCTTTCTAGAGTAGTCTTTTGTACCTGTGACAGCGATTGGAAGCATTTAAGGATATGTAACTGTCCTTGAGATACACACTGTCTATTCCAGGCATTTTTGTCTGCTCTGGTTAGTACTAACTTTACTGAAGTGAACGTGCGTGTGTGTCGCATCTGCCTGACGTTTCTGCCCGTGATCCCTTTTCCAGCATCAAAAGTAGACTTTGTGTAACCAAATTTCGCTCCAGTTCTTAATTCCAGTCCTGCATCTTCACTGGGGCTGTTGGGGCTGCAACCTGTGCCAGGCTATTGTCCGTATTTGCACGCAGGTACGTTGTTTGTGCAAAGCCTGTCAAAACTGAAGAGGGTAGCAGCGATGGAGTTGTAAAAGGCTCTGTGAGGTTCTACCTCCATTGAAAGGAGGCGAAAGGTGTGCTCTTTTGTGAGTCTTGATGCACTCTTACCTCTTCACGCAGCTCCACCTGCGTGATACTGGTAGCCAACACTGTGGCTGTCAAACAGTTGCGGCTTTTTTTTGCTTTGAAAGGATGTGATGTTGTTTGCTGTTGAAGGAACATAAATGCTGTGGAAAACCGAACTGGAACCGCAGGTGTGAACTTCCCTCAGAAATGTGTTTGCAGTGCGTTCTGATGGCTGAGACGCTGCACGAATGGTGTCGTTTAGCTTGGTTATTGACAAGCTTTAGAGTTAAAAACGGAGCGTGTTGAGATGGTGCAAAGTCTGGAATTTGAAATACTGGGTTAATGGTGGTAATTACGTTCTTGCGTATTAGGAAGTAATCTAGTTTCAAAACGTTTTGTTTGCAGTTAATGTGAAGTGGGGAAAAGAGAAATTTGATGGCGTGGAGCTTAACACTGATGAACCTCCAATGGTCTTCAAAGCCCAGCTGTTTGCCCTGACTGGAGTTCAGCCTGCCAGACAGAAGGTTATGGTTAAAGGAGGAACTCTGAAGGTAGAAACCTGTGGGTTTTTATGTTACTTGTAATTTTATAAAGTAGTGATCACTCGCCATATTTCTGAGTGTTCCTCCTGAAATTTTTCGTTGTATGTATTAAACTGACCGCACTTTTCAGAAATAATGCTGTATAATCCAAAAGTTTGTTTCTAACCTTCGCCACTGTTGTTGGGGTTCTTTTCAGTTGGGAAGGTACGCTGTTGTTTTAAAACACTTCTTCCCTCTTCTATGCCGAACACTACCCTATTTGGTGGTTTGTTGGGGGCTTTTGATTGTGAACATTAAAAAGGAACAGAGAAACAAAAACAATCTGAATACAACTCCTTGGTTTTTATGTTGGTTAAGAAAAGTTTCTCTGGCGTGTCTTTGCTGGAGACTTAGCAGGGTAGTGTGATGTAGGCAGCTTTCCTGCAAAACGTGAAAATCATTTTTGCTGGAACAGAGCTTCAAGATTAAGTCCAATCATTAACCCAGCACTGACGGGTCACCGCTAAACCATGTCCCTCAGCACCACATCTACCCATCTGTTAAATACCTTCAGGGATGGTGACTCCACCGCTTCCCTGGGCAGCCTGTTCCAGTGCTTGACAACCCTTTCTGTGAATATTATTTTCCTAATATCTACTGTAAACTTCACCTGCAAGTTGTTTATATCATAGCAGTGTTGAACAACAGATGAGGAACCTGATTGAAAATACTACTTGGCTGCTTTTTATTTTAGTCAGACAAGACTTGATAATGTGTAAATAGTTAAAGCTGTGGAATCTTGGATGAAACAAAATTGTGTATTTAGAAGTGTGATTAATATTAATGAAAATACTTGTTTGTCTTTTGCTGCAAGATAATTAACTTACCTGTTACTTCATTTCAAATACAGGATGATGACTGGGGGAACCTCAAAATAAAGAATGTAAGTTTGAGGAATAGCTTCATTTTATTAGTTTCTTTTTTATTTTGATGTTTAAAGAAAGATTTAAAGTTCTTGCTGTTTCTGTTTGAGTGGGTAGCTCTTTCTTGAAAATCAGACCTTGATGAAAAATAATTTGCTAGCTGCCGTACCTAAGCATTCTTACAAAGGTCTTACTATGGATTGGTAAATGAATGCTTTGGCATCTGTAAGGAAATGACACCACTTTCCTGAAGTACTTGGGAACGTACATTTCTTGTAAAATATGTTCTGAGTCAGACCAGTGGTCCTTCTATGTTGTCCGTCTGTGGCCATAATAACAAGCAATATTGTATAGAGAGAGCTTGTGAACATGGGCACTGTCCATGGTCCATTGTGCTTGTATGTCCTCAGCATGGAAAATCTTTGCTTCATGAATGCTGAAGTTGCTTCCTTTTTTACCTGCCTGATGAAAAATTGTTCTCCTGTACTAAATAGCTGCTGTTTAGAAACAAAGCTATTAGTAATGGTTATTCATATTTTTGACTAATGAAAAAGAAAACAAAAAAGTGAATTTATTTGTGTTTCTTACCTAAGGAAATGAAAATGAACAGAAAACCCCAAACAGAAACCTGTTAAAATACTTAGGTATCTTGTGACATCTGTTTGATACAGGTTTTACTCCAGTTCTTCACTCAGCAGATGGAATTAGGTGGTACTACTCTTACCCTTGTCATTAGTTTGCAAGCATCTATTACCTGCTTGTACCTGCAGCTGTTGTACCTAAGTAATTCGTAAGAAAACCCAGTACATCATATTGTTGTCTTTTTCTGCGTACTATTATGCTAATAACTGCCTTTATTAATTTTAGTAACATTACATACAAGTTCTAGGTATTTATTTACACTGTCAAAGCAATTTCTTTCCATTCTGTTGCATGTCTTTTTCCTTAGTGCTGTATGTTGCAAGGCCCCAGATAGCCATTTTCTCCCTGTTTGATAGTTCTTACTGTGTAGATTTAATCCTGTAGATGTTGAATGCTGCAAAACTTTTCCTTACAGTAGTCCAGTAAACATGGCAACTTGACTGCTTCATTTTTTTATTACCCCCTTGAGTGTTAATACTCATGATAAACCGATGGAGACATTTTGGTTATTTATTATTTTTTCAGTTAGTTTAATGTCCTCAGAACTTGCCAGACCAAGGGATGGGATTTCCCTTTCCTGCTTGCTTTTCAGGTGAAAAAGGAAACAGTTCTGAACTCAGAGCTGTGGTCTTGATTGTTACCTACGTCTGGCTGAAGTGTTTCCCCAGATTCTAGGCTAAAGATGAGGGATGATCTGTTGTGGTTTAGAGAATTCTGAATTTGAGAACTCAAGATGCTTTCGATTGAAAAGCTCAAACATTGCAGCTTCTCTCAAATCAGTTATACTGGGTTCCAAGGTACTTTCTAAAAATTAAAAGGAAAGAGGACTATTTGTACCGAAGTTTTTGAATGCGCTTCATCTCTAGTGATCCATTTGGAAGGCAGCTTTGCTGAACACTTCACATTGGGGTGTTCCGTGAGTGTTAAATTTAGTCCTGATTTGGAGTCTTGCGTTGTCAGCTGCTGGCAAGCTCATCAGGCTCAGTGGAAACATCTAGCACGGATAATGCTGTGGAATTATTCTCAATGAGTACTTTATTATAGATAATGAGAAAGTTAAGGTGGTACCCTGTCGCTCTTTGGGGTGAGGGCAGCCCTAGACATGCAACAGACACTCTTGGCCGGAGATAAGATCGAAGCTGAAGCTGAAGG
>WEIS01082184.1:0-12464 GCA_013389965.1 Todus mexicanus
CTCATTTCAACTGTATTTTTTTAGCCTTGGAAGGCTGAAGTAGATGATCGTTGAGGTCCCTTCCAACCTGGTATTCTATGATGCTATGATGTTTACCTTGAAGGTCTAGTCAAGACTACCTACAGTTTAAATGTAAAAATCTCCCTTCTGTTTTGAGTTTGTGCAGTATCTTGTAGATCTTAGTTCAAGATTTAACTCAGGACTGGTGCTTCAGCTCACTTAAGTAAAACAATACCTCGAATTTGATGCTGTCGCTTTTCCTGTAGATTCAGATTGACTTTTGCCTCAAGGCAAAGTTATAATGAAGTAATTTGGTAAACAGGCACAGTCGACCAGTATTATCCTTTCACTGTCCCTGCTAAATTCCTTCCCAAATACAACTGCTCTTGCTTTCTCCCATTTGTGATTGTTATTGATCTGCAAACATTGTCTCTAGGAGGTTGCAGCAGCAATCAGTATATTTACTTTTATTTAGGATATTATTTCTGTTCTGTTCAGGCCACAGCTAAAAGAAACCTCCAGGGTCATACCCAAAGGACTTTAAGAAAAATAGTTGTAATAGAGTGAGTTTCAGATCATTTAAATGCACAAAAATCAGCCTGAAGGTTCGTACTCGTAAGAGTTGCTCAAATTCTTGCCAAGTTATTTCATCCTGCCTGCATGCATTTTTTTGGCATGCATTTTTCCCTTGTAGCTGCCTGAAGTCTTGGACAACGTAAAGGTATGTCAGCAGTGTAGATGTAAGCATGTGTGTGCATGTCTCTTTTTCTCCCACTTTCTGTCTAGGTACACGTTTATCTCGAGGTCTTGTCAGTCTTAGGTTAATGATTGGACTACATAATCTGAAAGGTCATTTCCAACCTAGGAAATTCTGTGGTTCTGTGATTGTGTGATCTATATACACCTAGCTATACGTTTACACCTATTTGTCTGGGGATATGTGTGTGCAGAGGCCAATTTGCAGGTTATAAGAAGCAAATGACTAACATTTCGGTTAACACCCAATAGTTAGCAGAGTTATATATTGAACATCCAGCAACTTTCATGATCAAACCCTACCAGCAGATTTAGTTCTTAGAAGTACCTCTTCTTTACTCTGTGTGAATTAATCACCGGCTGGACGTGTGAGATACTGAGTGACATCCCTCTTTTCAAGAATATTACCCAGCACTGAGAGAGGAAGAAAAAAAAAAAAAGATAAAAAGGAAAGCAGACAGAGCTGTCATGCTGCTCTGTTCATGGGGGGAACCTCACACAGCAGGTTGCCATCTGAACTGTCCCATTTCATTATGCCACTGAGGCAGACCCCTGCAGAGCATTAAGGTTTTAAAATCATTTAGGAAATATGAAGATACATTGTTATGAAATCATTTCATTGCACTTCAAACCCAATATTCTGATGTCCACTTTTTTTTAACGTAATAAAGATTGTCTTTCACCAGCGGGGACTGGCAAGTGAATATAGACTGATTTTCTGGAATAATATGATTAGTATGGAAATGGAAATGGACTGTAAATAATACTCTGGATGATCTTTTTTTTTTTTTGTGGGGTTTGGGGTTTTTTTGAGCCACATCAAGGAATCAAACAAAAGCTTATGAAGACTAAATCCCATGGTGTACTGAAACCAGGCAAAAATATTGCCATAGAGGATTTTGCCATATGCATGATCAGCTTAAAGATGCTCCTGTAAAAGTCTTATTGATCATATACTTTCCCTCTATCTGGTTAATTCTTGTTGAATTAAAGCGAAAAATTCGTAAACACACTCACACATAGAAATTAATGGTTATCAGACAAACATTATCTGATTACTGTAGGGTCACAATCTCCACTTTGCAGAAGAAGTATATATATGACAAAATCAGTTTGAGTCATATATCTGTGTTCATATAACACTGCAAAACCACATGGAAATCTTAGTTCAGAATTCTTAATTCAAAAATCTACTTATGGTAATTATTTTTTTTTTATTTCAAAACGCAAAAGCTGAAAAAGAAAGCAAAAACTTTTCTTATTTTACCTTGAAACTGTATTTTATTACTTTATGGCTATTAAAAAACAAGAATTAGTCCAGTAATGGATGACTATAATATTTTTTGGTGAGATTTATTTACTTCTATAGCAAAAAGTATATGATGTTGATGCTAATTAGATTTAATCCTCTGCAGTGCACACATCTTTCTCAAACTACATATGGGAACTTACTTTAATTTCTTATCATGGAGCATACTTTATCTACCTGTATTTGGTTTTTTGTGAGTTAGATATGAGCTGAAAATATCTCTAGGTGTGAATAATAAGTCAGGAGACTTAAGATATACTATTTAAAGGTTGACAGAAAAACATAAAAGTGTCACTGGAACTTCATTTGTGTTTACACCAGGAAATTTTGAAGAAATGTTACTGGAAAAAGGAAAACATTTAAGGATTTATGTACTCATGTTCTCTAGATACTGTACAATATAAAAGGTCTGTATCTACACCACCTCATGACTAGATGTATTTTGAATTTCAAACAGCTAGAACTTTGTCAATGTTTCTCTCCATCAAAAGTGGCTTAGAAAAATTGGAAACAAGGCCCGTATGGGTGAGCTACATGTGTCTTAAATTCCTGTGAATTACTTACAGTTATTTTTATTTAGTAACAAAGAAAGAGACCTTCAATAATTTAAATTTCAGTAAGAGTCCAGAAGCTAGCTTCTTCCTAAAAAATAAAAAATGAAGCTGAGTTCATCTTCCTATTCTCTTCTGTGTACAGCAGATATTACTTCAAATAGTCACCTGTACTCGCTAAGGTTTTCCTTGGACTTGGCCTGACATATCTCTGACACAATTTGTGACGCAAGTTTCTGGAAGCCAAATTTTGTGGCTATTATAGATGTGTAAACACTGAATGAGTCTGGCACCGCCAGGAGTCTTTTCAAGGCTAAAGTCTTTGTGCTAAAGGTCTGACCTTCAGGGATAGCTTACTCCTTTAACTAGCTTTAACCACTACCCTAAACTGTAAATAATAATAAAAAACCTCTTCCATTTCTCTTCTTTGCATAAAAAATTAAGTAAGAAAGAAAGAAGAACAAAATGTTAGGAAAGGGAAAGGAGGCTGGGGGAAAAAAAAAAAAAAAAAGGAAAAATTTGGAAGTAACAAAATGAACAGAGGCATAAAGAAACTGAGAAAACAGAATTTTTAAAGGATTCAGGCTTATTTTTGTTTTACAGGACTGAGAAAGTCTAGAAGGATTTAGTTATTTCTATTGAGCAAAAAGTTTTGTAAAATTTAGTATTTTTCAATTAATTGCAGTAATTAGTGGATGCCTTTACTGGAGGAAAAACACAAGGCAAGGAATATACATAGATTTTTTAAATCAGTAACAGCACTTAGCTAGAAACTGTCATTTCCAACCAAAACTAAAATGAATGAGAATTATAATACTTTTCCAAAATTTGCATGGCCACGACTGTACTGTTACTGAAGTGCCTCACATTGAAACTGATTTTTGTTCCTCTCACATGGAATTTACATGATTTAAGTAAATTAATATCACCGTGGTTGGATTTGCTTGGTGATAGAGGGTTATATTCTGCATCAATTTACCTAGCTCAGTTCATTCTTTTTGTGAAGTTAAAGGTTAGGAGCACATGGAGGAAATTAAAACCTGGAAGTAACTAAAAAACCAAACACTAGCTCAAAAAAATCCCCCCAAATCGCAAACAAAACAACAAAATCAATATAAAACACAACAAACCCCCCAAAACAGAGATTTACCTGGGAACTGGGGGAAGGGGGGCAGTGATTTAAAGCACTTTCATTTGTTGGGATTGGTTTTTCATCCTGTAAGAGTGCAAGGATTTAGATACACCAGTTTGGAAACTAATACCTGCACATGACAAAGACTTTCTCTTGGAGACTAATCAACTGTTACATAAACTGTTACATAAAGCTGGCAGCCCGTGGCTTGGACAAGTGTACCCTTCGCTGGGTTAGAAACTGGCTAAATGACCGGGCGCAGAGAGTGGTTGTGAATGGTTTGGCATCCAGCTGGTGTCCAGTGACCAGTGGTGTCCCCCAGGGATCAGTACTGGGCCCAGCTCTATCTTTTACGCTTGTCTCAAAGGTATTTTAATATTTTTTGCTTTAGTGCTAAACCATCCTCTAGAAGTTACTGGGTTTTAATGTTACGTATTGCAAGGGCACGCTTCTGGGAGGTCATTTTCCTAGGAGGTAAATAGGGGCAGAACAATTCATGACAGTTTATTTAGACTCTGCCAGAGATCTGAGTATAGCAAGTCAAATAACATCATGCATCACACATAGTCATTGTTTCTCATTGAAGACCCCTGAGTCCTGGAGATCTGTTACCAATTGATACATAAACAACTGACACAACATCCTGGAGGAAGCCACTGGCACACCCTTCATGCCAGCCAAAAAGTAAAGGTGGCCAAGGCATTATTTATCCCAGCAGAAATGGTAACATGGAAGATTCTTAGCATACTAAAAGTCCCATACTCTTTGCCGTTAACCACATGCAAGAGTACTCCAAAAGGAGATCAACCACGTGACCCTGTGTAATAGAGTTTTCAGATTTGTCTGATTGCATTACAAACACCACACATATTGAAACACTCTGGCAGCTTCCTAGTGTTCACAGTGAGGAACCTGAACTTTTTGACCTCAAATATCTTATTAAAGCCTATGCCAGGCTGTCTCCATGAAGAAAAAAACCCAAGAAACTAGTGGACTTGTTCTCCTCTATAATTCATTCAAGTAAGCCCTTGCTGAGTGGAGGACCTTGGCTTTGATCTTAAAGTCTCCTAATTGGAAGGAAGTGAAGTGTTAGCCTGTCAGGTTATTAGTCTCTCATCAAATGCTTTAAGAGGTATCAGAATGCTGAAGTTCTCACACTGGTGCAAAGAGACCATGGAGTGGCCTGGTTTTTGTTAAAATGTTTAAACTTTGCATCTAACAACCTCCTCCAAGATTTAATATACATGGGGTTGTTCCTTGATATTTCTTTCCTTTTATCTCCACCTTTTCCCTCCCAGAGTCTCCACCTTTCTATTGCCTACAGCACATCACCTCCTATTAGTAGGAATGTGGGGAATAACTGGTGTAAGCTATAAAATCTCAGGCTTCATATTACAGCCCTGATTCAAATTCAGCTATTGCATGCTTAGTGTGACCTACCTCTCTACTTCTGTGGTCAGGAAAATGACCTCACAGAAGCGTGTCCTTACAGTAAGTAACATTAAAACCCAATAACTTCTGGAGGATGGTTTAGTACTAGACCCTCAGCTCAGGTCCAGGCTTTGTTTTGTGCTTAATTTGCAGTATTTACCTACATTAAATTAACTTAAATCAAAAACGTGTGCCGCTGCTCTCAATTACTAGTGCTTTCCTAGATTATGGATTGGGTATGTAAACAGAAAGAAGAGTTGTTTCTTTCTTAGGCACATCCAGCTAGTCTAAGATGAGAGTTGAATGGAGTCGAAGTCTCATAAGGATGTGACTAAACGCCTTCCAGGATCATGCAAAATTGAATTATCTGTAATTTCTATTCTTCGGGTTGGCAATATCATCCAAAATGCCATGGTGAAGAAAATCTGTGAAATAATATCAAATAACTATTTGAAAGGAAATTGCTGACTTGTTAATGCACATGCTTTGGAATTATGAAGGTAGTTACATAGTCACATCTGCTCCATTTCTTAGTTTATGATACGAGCCTAAAGAAATGCTGTACTATCCGTGTGAAAGTTTCTGTTCTACAAAGTTTTCTCTGTTTCGATTTGCCTAGTGGCAAGCTTATGCAAACAAATTACCTGTAGCATTTCCTGCATATCTGCCATAATGCTAAGCATTCCTTTTGTTTTGCAAAATGATGCCCATATGAAAGCAAATCTAATGTATCTGTGCCTGACAAGGTTTAGAGGTTGGAATGGCCACTAGATGAATAACAGATGCTCTCTGTATGGAAATCCAAGTGTTATTTTATTCATACAGTTACTTTTTCAAACTCTTTCACTTTGTGTTTGAATAAGCAACAAGAAGCATTTATAAGTCACTGACTTGTATATTAAAAGTGAAGAGCATATACCAAGTTTTCAGCTGTACTTGAACACCATTCTTTTATCCCTATACAGGAATTATACCTCCCATGCTTGTGTCATTAGCAAATGCCACTAGAGCAACATGGGTGACTGTGAAAAATACTAAATTAAACAGGATTTCAGAGTGATACACAGACAACTTCACAAATAATCCTTCTCTGATAGTCATTCTCCTTTCAGGACACCTCTGTCATGAGCGACCTCTTTGGCTAATTCCTTTTGCACTTCGTGTCTACTTTATATACAGTCTTCTCCAGTCCAGCTTGTAATTATCACATCTTCCATTACCGAGTGCCTTAGTGAAGTCCAGATATCTTAAATCTATGCATTGCTTTTATGTAAAAATGAAAAGACTTGCTTTCCAGAAAAACAAGATAGATTAGTGATATGGCTATGGAAAATTGAGAACTTTTGTTCTGTTTCACATTTTTATCCACTTATTTGTCCCTCTTGCAAAATTTTCTCTTGGGCCAGAATCTTAGCTAATACACGCAAGTATAAGTCTGTGATACATCACCTTAGGAGTGATTATTAATCACTAAATACTAGGCAAACAAATAGATGATAGTTTCCCTGCACTATCTTGAATTGTCCATTACCAAATTCCAATTAGGGCTTCCTTGCTTTGGATTTTCTCACCCTGCCACACTGCCGACTAACCACCATGGCTGTGTATGTTATTAGCAGAAGCTACAGCTAAACAATCCCTGGAGTACATAACCCTTAGCACAAGCTACTTCATCTGGATATATGCTGACGAGAACCTCTCCTTTTCTTTTTTTTTTCAGATTTACTGCCCATCTGGAAGACACTGAAGCTAGAACTTATATAGAACTGGATTGTAACTTAAGCCACATTAAAGAAGAGATCAGAGCAGGCATATATAGAATTCTTTTCAAGCTATCTTTTCTACTAAACTGAAAAAAGCTCTACTTTCCAAAATTAAGATAAATCTCATATATACCTGTGAAGCCAACTCTGCGAAGATTGGTGAACAGGCTGTTACATCAGTGCTTAGTCACTGGGAGCATGTCTTCACAGAATTATTGAGGCTGGAAAAGACCTCTGAGATCATCGAGTCCAGCCTAGGACCTACCACCACCACTCAGCTAACCCCTGCCACTAAGTGTGGCATCCAGTCTGGCCTTAAACCCCTCCAGGGACGGTGACTCCACCACCTCCCTGGCCAGTCCATTCCAGTGTTTTATCCCCCTTTCTGTGAGGAAGAGCTTCCCAACATCCAACCTAAACCTCCCCTGGTGCAGCTTCAGGCCGTGCCCTCTCGTCTTGTCACAAGTTGCCTGGGAGAAGAGCCCATCCCTCACCTGCCTACACCTTCCCTTCAGGTAGTTGTAGAGAGTGAGAAGGTCCCCCTGAGTCTCCTCTTCCTTGCAACCAGAAGTCATGAGGGTGGTTCTGCTTGACTGTCACGCCTATGCTGGCTTTATTTCAGCTATCTGTTAAAATCACATTATGAGAGTCTGACCTTAGTGTGATTTCAGCATGAGCTTTGCCGTCTCATGGAGCCCAGTCTGATTATGCTGGAAACTGCTGGAGGCAACATGCTCCAGGTTTTACCTCTGCGTCACTGATGCTGAGGATGAAAGCCAGCTGCAATCCTACCTCTCACTGCAGTGGGGCTGCTTCTGGCACATACAGCCACGCCAAGGACTGAGTCTGTCTGAAAAGCTGCCTGTGACATTCAAACATGTCCTTCCTGAGAAGAAAGAGCTGTTACAAAGCCTTCTACCTTGGCTTCATTCCTGTTTATTTTTGTGGGATAGTAGTAAACACAGCTTGTCAAATTGCCAAACCTTCATCCAGAAAAAAGGGCCACACAGCTTTGGGGAAGAAAACGTTATCAGAGAGTAATAACGAGAAAACAGTTTTATCTGAAATTTCCCAGAAATAGACAGCCTGAGGAGGAAATCCAGCATGGAGCATTAAATAAAGGATTGGTTTGGAAAGTGTGTGAGGTCTGGTAATAGCTTCTTGTAGAGCAGGGAGTTCGACAACTGTAGTAAAGGCAGTGCCATCAGTTCTGCCCAGAATTCATTATTAATAAAAATAAAACCCAAGACTAAATTTGCAGAATCACAGAATCACAGGTTGGAAAGGACCTCAAGGATCACTCTTTAAGGTGAAGAAATACAGTTTCAATGAGCTGGCCCAGCACTCTGTCAAGCTGGTCCTTAAAATTGTCTAAAGCTGAGGAATCCACCACTGCCCTTGGAAGACTATTCCAATGTCTAATTGCTCTCAGGGTGAAATTGAATTAGCTGCATAGCGTATCCAAAAAATACATTCCATAATGATAATTCTTATGACTCTTATAGAAGGTTTTATCCTACTCCCCAAAATTTGTCTTTCTTTCCTGCTGCTGTTGTGGTCATGCTAGGGATGTCTGAGTGCAGAACACAGCTAATATTTGCTTGAATCGTGAGATTTCCATTAGTGCGTGAAAAGCTACTAATCTGATAGTCTAGAAACCTTTCTCCACTGCTTCTTGTCTGTATCATTCAGATTCCTAAACTTTTCTGATCAAGAATCTTCTGTATTATTTCTACTTCCATGCCCCGTCTCTCCCCTTTTCTTGCAAATTAAATATTCTGAAGCACGCTTATGTATTGACTTGATATTTACTCTGTTAAATAGAATTCACCCCATTAAACAGAGTCAATTTCTCTGGATCCAGAGCAACAGATTCCCGTAAAGTTTCCCATCACTCTAGCCATCTACTGGAAAGCAGGATTGCTGCTGTGAGACATTATTTCTTACATGCTTGCTTCAAGGAGAGCCATGACTGGTGTTCTAAGGAATAATGTTTTGTTTAGCTAATGAATAAATCTAGATAGATTGCAGTTGTAGTACCAGCTTCTCTGTATTTTATACAACAGGATAATTGACCATTTATTCTATGGATCACCAGAAAATGTTTGACCGTAACAATAATTGGAATGAACACAAAAGAATTCTAAATGCTACAGTCTAACAAATACATTACTTCATCAGAAGGGTTATTTTCCATCTCAGCTTATACACGTCATGCCAATCCAAATACTTTCTTAACATTAAGTTGGCAGTGTTTCATTCTTAAAAGTCCTGTGCAGACATTAACTAATCAATCAATTTTCTTATTATAATATTTTATCCTGTTCTGTGGTGTCAGGTTTCCATATTATAAACTACTATAAATGCCAATCAGAATATGTGAAGTGCCCTTTTTGACGCTTAACGCAGTTTGTTGTGCTTAAATTATGGCTGAATTGAACGGTTTAGTGGTCATGGCTACATTCCTATCATTATGTTTTCAGGAACACTGGATTTTTATCTTGAATGAGGTTCTGTGGCACTGCAATGAATGAAAAAAAGTCAAAGCTGATATGTATATACAGGGAGCCATAACAAAATGATCATTTACAACATAGAATAGAACAGGATAGAACAGAATAAAACAGGACAGGACAGGACAGGACAGGATAGAATAGAATAGAATAGAATAGAATAGAATAGAATAGAATAGAATAGAATAGAATAGAATAAGAATATTTCAATTGAAAGGGACCTTTAATGAACATCTAGTCCAACTGCCTGACCACGTCAGGGCTGACCAAAAGTTAAAGCAAGTTATCAAGGGCATTGTCCAAATGCCTCTCAAACACTGACAGGCTTAAGATGTTGATCACCTCCCTAAGAAATCTGTTCTGATGTTTGGCTACACTCTCCAGAGAAATGCCTCTAATGTCCAGTCTAAACATTTCCTGGTACAGCTTTGAGCCATTCCCAAGCTTTCTATCACTGGATTCCAGGCAGAATAGATCAGCACCTCCCTCTCCACTTTCCCTCCTCAGGAAATTGTAGAGCAGTGGAGTCATCTTTCAGCCACCTTTTCTCCAAACTAGACAAACCTGGAGTCCTTAGCTTACTCCGCATAGGACATTCCTTCTAGCCCTGTCACCAGCTTTGTTGCCCTCCTCTGGATGCATTCAAGGACCTTCACATTCTTCTTAAATTGTGGCCCAGAGGTACACATGGTACTCAGTGTGAAGCTGGACAAGTGTTGAATACAGCAGGATAATTCCCTTTTTTGACCAGCTGCTTATACAGTTTTTGATGGACCCCAGAATGAAGTTGCTCTCTTGACTGACTCCTATTGAGGCTGCTGTTGACCAGCACCCACAGATCCCTATTTGCTTCTGCAATATTTCCCACACATAATAGGAACTGCTGCGAACACCTCTGTCAATTAAATACCTGTGGCAGTAAATACCTGCTGACAACTCTGGGTCCCAGTCTGAGAGCTGGAAAGTTATTTCTACAATTCTGCTCACATAGAAGTGAGCCAAAGGCATAAATATCCAACCAAACTCAGAGTTTGGCCTTGTGTGATTCTTTCTAGTGCTTCAGAAACAAAATGCCACATTTTAACCTCAGGTATTTAGCTTATCTCTTAGACAGTATAAATGAGTATAATTCTATCACTTTCCATGAAATTATGATGCACCCAAACTGAGAATCTTGCCCTGGGATTCCAGTAGAATCAGTGGGAACACCTGTGTTCAAGGTTTTAGCAACTGTCTCAGAAGTGCTGACAGACAAATGGATGTCTTTCGTTCAAGTCATGTGAGGGATGAGCAAACCAAAATGCTTTTCTTCCAGCTCAGCTGAAGAAGTGAAACTCCCTAACAGAAGCTAAGAAACAGAGAGTATTATTCAGCTTGGTATTTAAAGACAGTGAGAGTCATGGTCAATGGCTTCGATTCCATCTTCCTTTCCGGAGTGCATTAAGAAGAGTGTGTCCAGCAGGTCAAGGGAGGTTCCCCACCTCCTCTATTCTGCCCTACAGAGACCACATCTGGAGTGTTGGGTCCTGTTCTGGCCACCACAGTGCAAGAGACACAGGGAACTACTGGAGAGAGTCCAATGGAGGGCTACAGAAATGATTAGGGGACTAGAGCATCTCTCATATGAGGAAAGGCTGAGAGCCCTGGGTCTGTTTAGTCTGGAGAAGACCTTATTAATGTTTGCAAATATCTGAAGCTTGGGTGTCAAGTAGCTGGCTACAGGCTCTTTTCAGTGGTGCCCTGTGATAGGATGAGGAGCAATGGGCACAAACTGAAACACAAGAAGTTTCACCTCAACATGAAGGAAAAACTTCCTTCCTGTGAGGGTGACAGAGCCTGGAACAAGCTGCCCAGAGAGGTTGTGGAGTTTGCTTGTCCAGAGACTTTCAAGACCTTCCTGGATGTATTCTTGTGCAACCTGCTCTAGGTGATCCTGCTTTGGCAGAGGGATTGGACTTGATGATCTCCAGAGTCCCCTTCCAATCCCTGCCATTCTGTGATTCTATCATTCCAAACCTGCCAGCCTCCACGTGCATGCTATGTGGCAGCAGCAGTGTGCGGCGGCGACCCAGCCAGTAAGACGCACACACTGAATCATGCAGGAGGTGTGAAGTACTATGAGAGTTCTCTCTGCATTACTATTAATCACTTCCACAATTTTTACTGTCAGAATATCTCTGATAAAAAGTTGAAGAAACCAGGCAGAACAATGAAAAAAACCAACCAGAAAAAAAAANTCTCAAAATTGCCTCAGCACAGGAATGTTTGGTGGCTGCTCCAAAAGCTCTTATAAAGATATATTTCAAGAATAATAAAAATAATAAAGGGCTTACGTTCAACAAGTCTGAGGAAGGACCTTTCTATATGTTTAAAACATTTTCTTATAGAGTAATAGGATGATGACATAGCATCAGCTTGGGAGAGTATGCACAGTATTGTTGTACAATCTTCTGAAATTTAAGAAAGTTCCAGTATTGGGGATTTCTTGTTTGTTTGTTTGTTTATTTGTTTCCCATGTACAGCTCCTGTACAGAAAGCATGGTGTCAACACCAGAAGTGCTTGTGTCAGATCTAATTGGAGTTGTTCCCAAGCAGTGCTGCACTCTGCAAATCTGTCCAGAATTGGACTGTAATTGTTTCTTCATAATTCTCCACATATCTGTTGCATGAAGTGGGGGGGTAAATTTAGTAAGGGACAAATCCCCTTGTATTCTTGCCAGTCCTCAGAGGTTAGAGGGTCTAGGGGCTGTTGGACTTATATCTTAATAGTTATACCAATTAAGAAGTGTTGCTATAGGCCCAAAACCAGATTCGCAAACAGCCCGTACGGTGTAGACCTGGTTCGCTCCTAAGGGAGCAGTTAGATGTGCAAATAACACCTCTTAAATGTTACTATAGACCCAACACCAGATTCACAAACAGCCCATCAAGAAGCAGTCAGATACACAAATAATACAATTTATTTACACTCACAACATGCACAGATTCTTTGAAATGGCTGCAGAATTT
>WEIS01082199.1:0-17902 GCA_013389965.1 Todus mexicanus
CACATCTTTTTTGTATAGTGGGGGCCAAAACTGAACACATTTGCCTTTGAAGAATCATGTCCAGGAGGGTTCTGCACTCTCCCTCTGAGCTACTTTGCTGTACACCTCCAAACACGCAGTGTCCATCTCTTAGAGGCTGCATCAAAAGAACTGTGGCTCGTAGGTTGAGGGAGGTGATTCTTCTCCTCTGCTCCACTCTGATGAGACCCCACCTGGCATGTTCAGCTCTGGAGCCCTCAGCATAAGAAAGACATGGACCTTCTGGGAAGAGTCTGAGAGTTGGAGGTCTCAGAGGTGAACACTGTTTGGAACACAGAAATCAAACATGCTTATGAATGTAGTATTTCTACAGGTCAGTATCTCACTAGGAAAGAAAACAACCGAACAATAATAGTAAACTACCAAAAAGGAGAAGCTTTCCATTTCACCATCATTTATTTTTCCCAGAAAACTGCTTTAAAAATAGAAAAATTCTGCAAACCAGAAAGTGTATTCATTATGAAATGGTTTTACATTACCCTGATAAACAATAAAATAATGTTATGGAGATTTTTCTACCCTTTGAGGGATGCACTCTTTATTGAGTTTAAAATGATAATAAACCATCGAGAACCTACTGAGCTAGGTAATGAATGTAACACAGCAATTTAAGAGTTCATTTCTGAGGCTCTGTAAGAGTTTCCAGAATTTTTTTATCTTAGTGGGGTTTTTATGCTTGTGCAATTGTAGTAATTGAAAGTAGATTATAAAAATGATTCTCCTCCAGACTTTTCCAGGGGGGAAAAGAAACATAAGAGATGGAATCTGAACGATGTTTCATCTGGGAAAATATGGAAATACAATTTTCATACAACATAATGGTTAGAATGCCTGTACCTGCAATCTCATTATTACAGAGGATATGTGCAAAATTCAAATTAAATTGGACACGCTCTCCTGGTTCTTTCCCCATGCCCACCAACACAGGCAGTGCAGAGGAAGGTATATCTGGCGTGAGCAGAGAAATGGGTCTTCACCAACCCAGATTCACCAGTGGAATGAAGAATTAATGTCCCCTTGAGCAGCGTCTGCCCCACTCCACATGACAGGAGAAGCTGTGCTGATGTCAAGACCTCTCCCAAGGTATGGCCAGATCTACTATTGTCTCTGCAATGAAAACATGCAATGGGATTCTATGGGGCTAGGTGCTTATCTACCACATGGTAAAGAAAGTGCAAAGGATTTTTTGTTTATGCTGAAGAGAGAAAGAGAGGAAATAGTTATAACACAGCAGGCTAAAGAGCGTGAAGAACAAATTTTATAAGATGAGAAGATGATACCAGAAGGCTAGAAGAGGGCAGGGCAGCTCTGGGAACCTCATGTGCAGCAGAGGTATTTTTCTGGGTCCTACTATTGATTGGAGAAAGGTGGCAATGCCAGAGGCTGAAGATGCATCTCGCTTGTTTCTAGCCCTGACTGGAGCTGCTGGACTTTGGAGAAAATGAGGACTCAGAGCCTGAGAGTGTAAATTTGTCAAGATGAGAAGAAAAATGGATTTTGGCAGAGGAAGTTGAGATACTGTTTCAGGCAAGATGACATGTAGCAAGTGAGAGAAGGCAGACTTAGCATCCTGATGGACACCAGAGGTGAGAATTATGTGGACAAACTGGAATGTGAGGATTAGATAACCTGAAACCTTGAGAAAAGAAGAACCATCTAACTGGTGGTGAGGAGCCACAGTACTTAAGTTAGAAGGGCTGAGAGAGCTTGTACTTTGGTGATATTGCCCACCCAGGAGGGCAACACGTGAGCCAGGAAGGCAAGGATGCTGCAGGTGGAATAGCTGCAGAAGAATGGAATGGAAAGGTGGGAAGTCAAAAAAGCCCACATTTCTTCCACGAGAATTTGATTAGATGCCCCATGCTCTTATCAGCTAAGCTAGAGAAGGAATTATACGGTGGTATGTCTTGGAAATGCATAGTGGCATTAATGTGAAAAGCCTGTGTGATCTCAAATGTGCTGTGTCCTAGGAACGTGCAGGAGCCTCACACTAAGCCCAGTATCTTTGCAATCTCAACCACCACACAGAAAAGACTTTAAACCCAGTAAGATTACAAGGCTCTGTATTTGCCCAATTTCATTCATATTCTGTAAATAAAAATCCTCTTATCTGAGCTACGGTGACCTCTGAAATCAAGGAGCTGGGGATATCAATACACTCAGGGGGGAAAAAAAGTCTCTGATGCTACATATGCATGAAAGGGCTTCGGCTGCATCAGCATTGTGAGCCAGGAAAATGGGCTCTCGTGGCACAACAGAGCAGGGGTCACCTCGCCGAGAGCGGGGTGGGGTTGGAGTTGCCATCTGCGTGTTCCTGATGCTCTTCAGGGTAATCAGCCCATTTTTCAAAACATGCTTTGCATGCATGTGCTCAGCATTTCTATTAGTGCCATATGTGGCATTGTTGGAGCCGCGAGCTCATTAGCACATCAGTGCGACATGCTACCTGAACACAACAAAGGTTCTGAAATGAAAAGGTACGTGGAATTGGCTGAGGGCAGAGTAGACAGCGACAAACAATAATACTCTGTCTTGCACCAGGGAGAGTCATAGTTTTTATTTACCATGGATTTTGATCAATGGCTTTAATAACCTTGCATTTGAAGGCATACAAAGAACAGGCGTGACCTAAAGCTTTTGTCGGACCTCTGAGGAGCAACCCATGGCTGACTAAAGGCAAGAAACAGAAAGAGTCTGGACTAGATTCAGATAAATTGAAAAATCAAATCAAGGGAAGAGCAGAAAAAAAGAAGACAGAGGAATTCCTGAAGCAGCGCTGACATTTACATGTGGCAAGAAGGTGGGAGAGGTACTATAGAAAAATGCAACCACTACTGTAGATGATGGTTATTAAAATGTCCAAGAGAGCAGACTGCATCAATAGTACCAGCACTTGTGGCTGAAAATCTGAAGGACCAGTATTGATTTTGCCAACCAGATTGTAGCTGATCTCAGGCAGGGGCAAGAAGGGAGAGAGAAAAAATTAAACTGTGTGGGTTATAGAAAAAAACAGGTTCAGAGCTTTGATGTGAAGAGGAAGAAGAAAAATCTGCAGTTAGCTGTAGTATGAGCTGGCAGCTGCCTCTGGGCTAAGGAAAATGAAGCTTATCAATCAATGAATAGCCTGGATAAGACTGAAGTCAAGTGAGCTGCGTGGATGGCATCCCTGGCACTATATAGCGTGTAATTGCTCTAGGAAATCTGGATGTGTAGAGAATGCGCATCTGCATCTACATCAGAATAAATAACATACCCAAAGGGAGACTGATACTCTGCAGTGTCTTTCTCTCTATTTGAGGGTCCTCAGCAGGGAGCCGAGGGTGATTTAAGTACTTAGATGCGTGCACAAGGCACCAAGAAAGGAGGAAAACTATGCCAGGACTGATGTTGGTTTCTGGAGCAGTGGGCTGCTTTTGTGCTGGAAGCTTGGCTGGATTTCATCTGCTTTGTTCAAGCAGAGCATAATAGAGGGGCTTTGAATTAGATATGAAAAAGGGAAAAAGGAGCTGTACTCAAAACTAGTGAGACACGACCCAATGTGAGGCAGAGCTCTGAGGTAGATCTGCTTGCTCCTTTTCTTTCTGGTGAGCACAGAACTGTTTTGATCTCTGCAGCTTCATTTCACTGAAAGACAAGCTCGAGTAAAGTCACCGTGGCAGCCAAGGAAACCCGAATTAGCTGTATCTGGAACAGATTAAACCAAAAAGTCCTGTAAACAAATCTTTTCCTCCCTACATCCGCAACCCCCAGTTCTTCAGAGTAGCTCCTTTCCTTTAGTCTTGCTCGCAGGTCAGCAACTTTTAGGAGCTTCCTAATTGCAAGAAACTTTACTCAGTGTCTCTCTCCTGGAGAACCTCTTTTTTTTCCATCATCTTTGGAGTCTGGCTACATCTCTGACCTCTCTGCCCTGGTCAGGAGCCTCCAGCCGTGCTGCCATGGCAGGCTCCCTGCTGGAGCATCTGCCCCTGAGCAGCTCAGCTTGGGCTCCACAAGCATCCTCCTGCTCCCTGCCAGGACTCTACCTGCCTCAAGGGCAGCAGCTCAGACTCACCTTGTAGCAAAATAGGTAGTATTTATAGCATAAATAGTGAACATTGCGTATGACAACCTGGCAGAACCAGAATAGCACTGTTGGAGTGGTAGTGGAAATGTAGAGCTTGTTGCTGATCTCGACATTACTAAGGGTTTTTTTATTTAGTCACCTCCTTTTCATTTTCCTCCATGTGATTCTTGCGCGCAATGCTAAAATCCCACCCAGGGTGGAATTCCAGCCTGATGGCCATCACCACAGGTGCCTGATGACATTTATGCACCTTTTGTGTACATCCAGGTTGCTTCGCCGTTGCACGGATAACTAGATCACCTCACGGTTCCAAGTTGCCTTTGGAAAGGTTGCAGCCCATGAAGTCTGGTTGAGTTTGATATGGTTATTATCTCAGCTGTGCAGTCAGCATCTCACAACACTGCTGAATTTAGGCAAAATATGGAAATGAAAATACATTCACTACTGCATCTAACTAAGATCTAACCATCCTACATCCCACTGTGGCTTATTTATTTCTTCCTACCTTTACCTATAAAGTCTTTCTGTTTCATGCTTAGCCTTTTTTTGCCGTAACATTTAATCAAATTTCATTTTATTTTTCATCTTGGAGGTCTCATATGGGTGTCGTTGAAACTGAAACCAGTTAGGAAACATCTGCAAACAAGAGGGCACTGTCAAATGCGAACAGTGGAATTTCTTTGAAGAAAGGGAGCAGAGCGAATGCTCAATAAGTCTGGGAAGGCTTTGACCAAACCAAAGCCGTGTTTACATCTTCACTGGAGCTTTCAGTGTGTTGCAACCTGGCTCTGACGAGCACTGTAAACCGAGACAGAGCTGATCCAGCCTTTGCAATCAGCAATTACTAATTAAGTTTAGCCCACTCCCAGCTAGTCTGGTTTAGGTATACTGTGTTTCAACAATATAGGAATATAAAGTGATGATTGCTTGCTTATGAGGAAGATATTTTACTTGAAACTGATTTTTTCTTTCTTATTTTTAATTCTCAAGATCTCACCGGAGAGCCTCATAAAGGTTATGCGGAGACATTTCCCCCTATTTCTAACCTAATTTCATTTCTTTTATGCTTCATCTCAAGTCACTGGGATTATCATGTTTCTTTATGGGATAATTACAATATCCCCACAAGATTTTATTACATACTGGTATATATTTTCAATCTTATCTCTAGTTTAGTATGTATTTGTAAATAATTAATATGTAGTATAGACAAGCATGTGGTGCAGCAGAAAAATTAGGCATCAGGAGGGTCTCTGAGGGAAGGATGAACTCTGTCCACGTTTCCGTCCTCCCTATAAGAGTGGCCAAGAGGGGTTAGACCTGAAAAAATTGGTACCACCAAGTTGCTGGTTCCTTCCTGCTGGTAGAACAGATTTTAACAAAGTGTTGTCAACCTGGAGAAGCAAAGAAATATGAGGTGAGGCTTCCGCATCAGGGGTTTGATCTTGCAGTTGCAAAGAAAAGTAAAATTTGGGAGAAAGTTTTTAGTGTTTGCAAGTTTGAGGATAAGAAAGTGGATTTGCCTTCTTTTCTGAATCCATTTCCAGAATCCAGCTCCTAAATCCAGTTCCCATGTGCAGCTGAGTCCGGTCTGGGACTTCCCCAGTCCCTGCTCCACAGGTGACAGTGACGTAATTGTCATCAGAGGGATTGGGTCAATATTGCTTTTGTGTATATTTGTATATATTTAATTGTATCATTATTATCATTTCCTTTAGAACTGTTTTAGGTTGGTTTTTTCCCACTCTGTAAGTCTCTCTCACTTATTCCTTTTCTCTCCCCCATTGGGAAGGGAGAGGGATTTATAGAGAGCATCTGTCATTTGTCTGTGGCTGACTCAGCCCTGACCCTTGACAGAATTGGAGATCGAAGGTACAAAATAGCAATACTTTGGTGAGGGCTTGAAGGCCAACACTTCCAGGGTCTATAAACACCATGAGCGTATCCAACCCAGCTCTGGAACTAACTCTGTGCTGCTGGTGCTCTGGCTGTCACTACAAAGGGGTCAGCACAGACAAATTGCCAAATGTTTTAGAGCAGTCCTGAGTGGGCTATTTTGCAGTACACCGTGTAAAAACCCCATTATTACCTATCAATTCATGTAGCTGGATTCACACTGGGTACAGGAGCTGGGCATGGACCTGCCTGGAGGGAGCTGACTAAGACCATCGTCTGTGGCTTCACAGTAAACGTGCTATCCATCCTTCTCCCGAGCAGAGGTGGGAAGCCTTTATAGTTTGGTTTGCAAACCTAATATTTCCTTTATCAGCAGCAACAGACACTGGCACTGCAGCTTTGTGCTCCACAGGCTTATTTTTCTTCAGGCTCAGTGCATGAGCTCTCAGTCCCACCAGTGTGGCCACAAAAGGAGTCATTAATTATAACAGAAAACAAACCCAATAGTAGTTATTACTTACAGATAATGTAAGATGCAGGAAGACAAATGCTTCAGATGAAGCAAACACCTGATGAGGATGTCTAGAACTGAGCAGCTCTTCCCAGAAAGGGAGCAGCCTTTACCACCCCATCCCTTACTGGAGGCAAGATCGATGACAGAAGGCCCTGTCACATTTCAGGAGCACTAAATTCACCACCAAGGTTTCTCATTCTTTTTCAGAGAAAGAGAATTTGGAAATTTGGATCGGTTCAGTAAGAATTGATTGTACAGAGAAATTTTCAGATGGAGTATATCCAGACACCACAAAATCTGCTCAATACCATCCAGAGCCTAATGGAAGGATGCCTTATGAACTAATGGATAAAATTAATAGCCCACTGTGGTTATTAACAGCCGGTATTTCTGCATTTTTACCCTTTGCCTTGTAGCTATAGGGAATGCCCATCTGTACAGACACTCATTTTAATAAGAACTTCTTCCTTTTCTTTTCTGACATATCTCCTTATGTCTTCTCTCTTGCAATCTCACCATCTCTGCAACAAGATCTTTAAAGCAGTTTCTAATTTTATTGCGAGCTGTGAAGTTTTTTGAAGATTCTCTGTCTGAAAAAGGCTGCAAGAAAAAAATAGGTTGAACTGAATAAATAGTTCTTCTAACGTTTTGATGTCTCTTGGGTATAAGAGCTGTTCAGAACGTGGGAGGAGGACGAGGCTCTGAAAAATGATGAGCATATTAAAGCTCCTGTGCTGTTCTCCTTCTGAAACGCAGGGCTTTAGGTCATGCAACCTCCTTAACCTAGGTCAGCTTCATCACAGATGTCTGATGTGGTCCTTGTAATGCAGCAGCCCGAGGAAGAAAAGAAACAGGGCAGGAGGAGATGAGTAAGGGACTGGGTTATAAACTGCTCTGTGTAACTGCAGGCATACGAACAATTGAAATGTCTATAAAGTAATAAGTCACATTTGTAGCAACAAGTCATGTCCTGCTTTGTTGGGAAAGCTTTGAGGATATAATTTTGCTGCTTTTTGCCAGTATATGTCTGCCTTTAGAATAGAATAAAAACCTCTACTTACAAAAACACTCTGAAAGGTGTGGATAGAAAACAACACAAGTATTAGGTAGGGATATTCCTAAGTTTCTTGATAACGTCCATTGGATCAGTGCTTAATATTTGCAATGTCTTTTTAAAAATAAATTTAAATAGGTAATATGGCTCAGGTTTTTGCTGAAGGAGCTTGGTGGTGGGCTTGCAATGGGTTCTTTTATTTAGGAGTTTCTGCTCACTGATGTCCTTGAAATAATTGGCACAATGCTGTACATTTAACATGGGAAAGAATTAAGTGGTAGTTTCTGTTCAGCTTGGCAGGAATCGTACTGAAACTCATATACTCATCTCAAATCTTGCTAACCTATTACAGAAGATTACTCCATTACTTCTCAAGAAAATCTGGTGCACCTTTAGACTATTTGGGGGATATGTTATTTCCTTTTCTCATATCTGAAATGGCTTTTCTCCAGGTTTGTAGTTCTCTTCACTTCCAGTGTTTTCCCCAAACACCTTTCAATGTTTTCTGTGGGAGCAGCCACAAAGCAATGGGAACACGCCAAACATATTGATTACTAAGTTAAATGGTTACCCTGGCAACTGAAAATCCTAAGAAAGCTCTTAAAACTTCCTTCCTTCCTCATATGACTTCTTTTTATATACTTTTTTTTCCTCTGGTGGTTTCAGAATTCAGGGATGCCAGATATAAAAGTACTTGCTCTGAATATACAGCAGTGGGGAAAAGGTGATTCACGCCTAGATTATCTGTTCCACCAGGAATATAACTACCCGCATTGCTGCCTTCGTAATCCGTCACTTGCATAACGAGCAGGCAATTTTTGTAAGTTTGGGGGGCAGAATAACCCCCTCCCACTGATTTCTAAATGTACCTTCAGATGTGATCTAAGGAAAGAAATTCAAGGACTAGAATTTTCCCAGAGTACCGGGACAAGCAAGATGAGCGGCGTGAAAGGATTATTATTCGTGTAGCAACCCTGAAGTGTGCTCTGCTCTGTACCGAGCAAAGAAAATCCATGTCCTTTCTCCATGGCTGGTTTTGATCAAATGGTGACTTAGTTTGACTAAAGTAGTGACCTGGGCAGAGAAGCAGCGGGGACCAGAGCTGGTGGTTGTGGGCTCATGGTGTTGCTCAGGCTCATTCTAGGCACAGCCTGATGGGTGCCAGTGTATTTAAAAGCATGTACAATTGAAAACACGCATGAAGCTTTTTCAGGAGCAACTTTAGGTGGCTCATTTCTCTGTCTCCTGCTTGGTTCGAGTCCCGGACACAAGAGAAGGCTGCCACTGCTTTGATATTTCAGAAGGAATTGCCTTTGCAGGCATTAAGCAGATGCTTGCTGGTCCATTCATTTATAAGCAAGAACTGTAACTGGGCTGTGAGGAATAGGGGGAAACATGTAACGATGATTACATTAGGGTTTAGGGGTTTGTGAGAATAAGGGAGTCTAAGCCAGCAATTCAGAAAACAGGGCACTGCTGTTCAGGCTTTGATATGCTGATTTTTTTCCTTCCCTGAATAAGTGGCAGTAGGATTTGGGGGGGTTTTTTGTCCTTCTCTACTGGCTTTCCAAACAAAAATGGTTTTGAAAAGCTGCAATTACAGAGGTTACAAATAATGCGCAGCAACACAGCTGGCGCTGGAACGTTTCCAGAACATAATCACCTGTCGGGAGCGCTAATTCCCGCCATGATGAGGGTCCATTATTTCCAGTGGGGACCGACAGATCTATTGTTAAAAATGTCATCTCTTAATGGAGCAGGTTTGGGATTGTCTGAGCCCCTAGCCTGCTTTCCTATGTCAGCTTGTGTTAAGGAGGTGTGTTAGTCCTTTGACTGATGGCTTTTTATTTGTCCCAGGCTGGTATTGTCAATAGAAAGCTGGAGAAAATGTGATTAAGCTACATGGAACCACGAATTAGCTGGGTATGAAAAGAAATGACACAAGCAAAACTTTCCAGTAAACATAATCCTAAGGAGAGCTGAATAGGGCGCAAAGTGGGGGGAGAAACACGGTGGTTAATTTTTATAGGTGGGATATTACTTAAGTGCAACAAAAGGCGGTTCTCTAACTCCCTTTATTTGAACAGATGTTTGCCTTGTGTTGTCCTTTGTATTCTCGGGGCTTTTCTGTCAGTCTTGCGAGGGAAAGCTCTAATGCCCTTCTAATGCAAAGTTCCCCCTCATTTTTTTTCTGATTGAAAAATGCAATGCTCGGCAATGTTTGTCTCACATACAAGGAATTGAAGTCACTGTCACTTCTATACTCAGCCTTCTGCTGAGAAACACAAAGACGGTAAGAGCGAGCACGAACATTTTGACATGTACAAGTCACAGGACTTAATAGTAGCATCAAATTGACGTCCCTCGAAGGGGAAGAAGGGAGTCCTCAAAGCAAATACGGCCTGGAACGGTCATCACTTTCCTTTGCGCAGCACTGATTTGGGGATGGTAGATCAAAACAGTGAACTCAAGTTTAGGATTACATCCCAACCTGACTGATTTTGCTGCACGAGTCGGGCAGAGCGAGCTTGTGATTGCGCTTGTCATCTGCTGCTGCAATGGAGCCCAGTGCTCCTATGGAGACCTCTGCCTGTCTGCCACAATTCCGCAGGGACTACTGTCGTGTTAAAATGGGAATATGAAGACTGCTCTTCATGAAATACCAAAACTTGGTGTGATTTTCCCATTAGTCTTGTTGCACTAAGCCCCACATGATTTTAATTCTGGCAGCTCTGCAGACTGGTGCACTCCCAAAAGCCAGGTGACTTCAGCTTCCCTGCAAGGTGGGAAGGTTCCCTGATGCCACCGATATCCCAGATCCCAAGTCATGCCAGGTGGCTCTGCCAAAGGCTGAGAGGTCCCCAGAGCGGCTCTGCCTCCCTCCACTGGGCTGCCTCCCATCCCTGGGCGCGCGGTGCCAGTCATGCTGTGGGGCTCAGCTGCAGGCACAGGCAACAGTGGCTGCTGATTGAGTGTTTGCTGCCAAAGGTCCTTCCTCACTCATTTGGCAATGGATGATTTGTGGAAGTAGAACAGCTCCCTCAGTCTCTGACAGATTTCCCAAAGCTGCAGCCAGGAAGGATTTCACAGAATCACAGAACGGTANCTGAACAGCTTCAGATTTGCATGGAGGTGTCCTGATGCTGCAAGAGCCTATAGCTCCATGTACACATTTTTGTGCTTTATCACTTCCTTCCATTTCCTCTTCTCTCTGTGGATTAATAAAAGGCCTGTATGTGACCACAAGCTGTATCTTCTACAAGCTGCATCCTAGAAAGGGCCTGGGTGTGAGTAGCAGAAGCCAGAGCTGCCACGTGTCCCACAGTGCTGCTCTGTAGAAAGAAGCACCTCCAGGGCAGTTCTGGGGAAGGGATGCTCCTGCCTTTCAAGTGTGCCTGTGTCGGGGGGTGTGCACACGTAGGAGTTGTTCTTATTACTCACTCCTTGGAAATGAACAGCATGACTTATACAAGGGTGGATGAGGCATTAAGTGCAGGCTGTAGCTTATTGGATGGGAAGCGTGTTGGTGCTACACGGATATGGTTGACCCAACAACCTCCTTCTGTGCTCCCAGCCATTGTCATGGTGATACAGGATCCAGGCTGTTCATTTGTTGAGTGTTTGCCTTGTAATTTTCTCTGTTCTTTCTCTTCCCTTCTCCAGGCCTAGTAATTACCTGTGACTTATTATATGGACAGGACAAATTTCCTTCATTACTTGATCTGAGGGGCTCTGAAGTCGATATGGCTGCTGGAAGCCCTGGGAAGAAGGTAGGCTTGGGAGATGGTGGTTCTTGCTGAAGGCCACAGCTAATTGCAGATGGCAATATGGGAGTGTGGAGGGGAGCAAGAGGTGAAAGTAGGGAGCACTTAAAACAGCATGATCAGCAGACGTGGCTTGCTAACAGCAGTGTTACTAGCAAAACCTGGAAGTTTTAGCCCTTCTTTATCATTTCCTCATAAAGGAATATAAAATAAAGTGCTATTTGGTTTTCCACGAGGAATTTAAAGGATAGCGTATTCACTGCTCCCATGGTTTTTCCTCCCTGTTTAAGATTGTTTGTTCCATGTGGACAAGTTTATGCACAAACAAGTTAAGCTCTTATCTTATACAGCCAGAAAGAAACTCAAAGCCTACAGTTTTCATGCAGAATATTTGTAAGCTGGGGTCTCAGCATGATGCAAATCCTGCCTAGAATGAGCAGAAAGGCTCCTAATGTTTTTATTTTCAAGAACATCAGGGTTTTTTCCAATTCCATCAGCTGATCTAACAAAAGATACTGACTCTTCACATACACATGAATCCTGGCCCTGCCAAGCTTTACAAATATTGAAGAAGGCAGGGCTTGCTACACAATATTTGTTTTTCACAAGGAAGTAGCTAAAGATTGTTTTCATCTTCTGTTTTCCACTGTAAATAAAAAAAACCCCAAATTATATATACCCTTAAAGTAAACAGCAAATGCAAGAATCTAATGAAACTGGCACTTCACTCTACTTAATGGAAAGCTCAGACACACAAAATAGTTTACCTAGATAACGAACAGAGATGATTTCTTCTCTCTGAGTTGCAAATCCTTCTAGCAGAAATTACTGGTTAACACAGGCTCCTGAATCAGGTGGGTTTTCCAGTCAGGCTTCAGTCTTGCAAAGATTTAATGTCCTTGAATAGCTTCGCTCTGCAAGACTCAGACCTTTGACTTTAGCTCCACTGTCTGATTTATGTACACATATAAGTTGCTGACTGCAAGGGAGGTAGAAGACCTTGGATTTGAGTAATTCAATTGTAAACTCTTTGATACATCAGAATTAGAGTTGGCGAATTGCATTTTGCACCTTACTGGCGCTCTACAATAGAAGGCACCTCCATGTGATTGTGCTTGATCTCTGCCATCCTACACAACCATTCAAGATGTGGATTTCCTCCAGCTTGCTCACACCTGCACTTAAACAAAAAAAAGTAGCAAAAAGAAGAGAGAAATGGGCTTAAATTGTACCAGGGGAGGTTTCGATTGAGTGTTAGGAAACATTTCTATACAAAAAGAGTGGTGAGGCATTGGAACAGGCTGCCCAGGGAGGTGGTGGAGTCATCATCCCTGGAGGTGTTCAAAAAATCTGTAGATCTGGTGCTTCAGGACGTGGTTTAGTGGTCATGATAATGTTGGGTAGATGGTTGGACTTGATGATCTTAGAGGTCTTTTCCAACCTTAATGATTTCATGATTCTAAAAATGAGAAATATGGAGAAGTCACTGAAGACACTGTCAACAGTCTGTGTTTTCTTGCATCTTTGCTATTTATCTGTATTTGCCTTTACTGAAAGAAACCAGGAGAGCAGGAGATCAAGAAATTAGCAGAGGAACACTTGAACTGAAATGGAACAGTTTTAAAAATAAACCCAGCTGGAGGTTTGAAAATTAGGAATGAGACCAAATGCATGAACATCAGCCAACACTTCTGCTGGGTGACAAGTGATTTTTGAATTCCTCACTTTTCAGATCCTACCTGCAGAATTCCTGAGGAGTCTGACAGTGCTCAGCGTTGGGCCTCTGGAAATCTGATCTTTTTCATCAGCCTTAAACTGGGCACTCGGGATTACTACTTCCTTTTGAGAGGTATTAGTCTTTGTGAATATGCCCCACAAAATGTAAATATTTGTCTTTTTATTCTCCTTTTCCCTTCCATTTTTGTGCTTCTATAGTTATTTGTCCCCAGCTGCCAATCCACTGCACCAAATGGATTCTTCTATTGTGATTTAGCATGAGTGTGCTCTAGGATGGAATAAACCAAGGGGTTAGTCCAGTAAAGGTATCTACAAGTAACTTCGTGCATGGCTGAAGTGTAATCCTGTGAGTTTTCTACCATGTTATAGACAGACTGCAGATGGACCCAAAAATCAGAGCTAGCCCTTGTTTCAGTTGCAGATACCCAACTGTGTCTGTTTTCAGGTTAATTCAGGCTTTAGCAGAATCCATTTTAATATATATCTTCTGCACAAAAAACAGCCCATCTCCTGCCACTTGAATCTGACAGATGTTCCAAACCCTCTGAAGATTAGGCTTGTGGAGAGACAATGCAGGTGAGGAAAACTGAAGGCAAAATCTCAGCTTCATAAAAACAAATGGGAGATACCCCATTGCCGTCCACGGAATATCCACATCACGCTAAGTGGCTTTGTACAGAGCGCCACAGCACTTCTCTTTCTAAAAGCAGCCTTTACGCATTGAAGCTTTCACGGCGAAGCTCATTTATAACGTGGTCAGGATCTGCGTACGGGTGTGTACATTCATGTGGCTGCCAGGAAAATTTTCCAGCAGCCAATCCCCTTCCAGAACAGATTGGAAGCTGGCACAGTAGCTAATTACTCTCTGCTAGCTTGATTAATGCCTGTTTACCAGTCGTTGCTGTTATTTCAGCTGTAATGTCAGAAAAGGGTTTGCTAGGGATGACTCTCCTGGAACTCCAGGTCTCAGTTTTGCTGTGCTACAGGTGAGATCTCATTCTTTATTCCCAGAGGTACAACTGTGCCTGGAAGATGGTTGGACTTGATCTTGAAGGTCGTTTCCAACCTTTATGACTCTATGATCCCACCAGGAGGAATGAGTGAGCTGCTGCATAGGGTATAGTTGCCAGCTGGAGTTAAACCACAGCATTCACCTGGTCCATTGGCCAGAAGTGACCAGAGTCATCTGGCTTGGAAGAGTACAAGAACAAGGTAAAGGCAGCAATATCTCTTGCTACACTCCCTCAGCATTGCCTCCAGCAACCAATGAAGGGCTTAAGAAGCCCTTGAGCCAAAAGTGGTGTCCTTGTATTTGCACATGTGTGTGAAGGAAGCCCCTGTGCAGAAAGGGCTCTTGGTAGGTGACAGCATCCACTGCTGCCCCCTCCCTCTGCCAGGGCATGGCCCCATGTGCTCAGCAGCAGCCTGCAGCCGCTTGCCTGTAATCTGCTTGCTCATAATGCAATGAATGATAAGGACTGACGTATGTGTTCAGACAGGCTGAGCTACGATGCTCAGGTGTACATTTGTAGCCAATTTTTTTTTCCCTGAACCTGGCTGTGTTCCGACTCAGTTCTCTGGTTTGGTCTCAAGCTATGGTTTGTGTCTGAAGCTGAGCCCAGAGCTTGCTTGAAGAGTTTCTGTTCTCTTTTCAGGCTATCTCAGACAGCAGTGCTCCCAAAGGAGGAACTTTGTGCCTTTTGAAGCAGCTTTCCCTCCCAGTGAAGGCTCTCATCCCAAATGACCTCAGAAACAGCCATGTGAAACTGTTCCTTCTAACAGGAAACTCAAACAGACTGCAGGGCTCAGTATTTGTGAGCTTCAGCTGCTTTTTACACAAGTCAGAAATATACATTCAAATAACCAAGAAGCTGCCAAATCCCACCTTACCTCCAAGCACCGGAGGAGGAGAGAGAAAGGAGGCAAAGACTGGGAGGAACATGCCTGACGACAGCAGCTACCACCGACTCAGTGCAAACCTCAGTGGGGCAGTTCATGCATCACTTGTATATCATTAACGCAGAATTATTTTGCAAACTTTTTATCTACGCGTGTTGATGTAGCAGAGTACAAATGGGGTGAGTGATGGTTTGCAAAGACTGGGAGACAGAGCTGAGGCAAAATCCAGCCTCACAGACCATAGTCTGTGGATATGGAGTGTACGTGCTGCAGCACATGAAGGAGCTGGGTGCCTGTTTCAGCTTTGAAGAGCAAGAATATTTCCCTGTAGCAAACAAATTATGGGTACAGACACTTGAACAGGACTTTTTCTATGAGAAATGCCCTCTTACCTTCTGATCTGTTCACCTGCTCACCTGTGTTGACATGCAGGCTTTCTGGAAATAGTTCCTCTCCCAGTGATATACGGGTAATTTGTTTGCTGAGGTTGACGCTGAAGTTTAAAAACTGGCCATTTCGATTGTCGTTCCTTTAGCAAGCTAAACAAATAAGTAAAATAAACTTACTGCTCTGAGGACCTATTTGACATTTCATTGTCAACACAGCAATAAGGAACGTTTGACAAAGCCTCAAGGCAAATGATTAAATTCTTTATCTGTCAGACGAAGGCAAGGCTGCTCCTCTTGGTAATAAGGCTGTATTTGTTGTCCCTCAAGGAGAAGGTGAAAAATAAATTCATGACTAGAAGCCGTAAAGCTTTAGCGGTTGCATGGTCTATTTCAGGACAAAAATAGCTCCTTTGGGTTGGGTGATAGATATTCCTTAAGCGTCAGTTGTCATATTTATCACAGAAGTTTCAGAAAATTATGAATTCTCACACTTAAACCAGTAGCGTTTCCCTGGGAAACACGAATGCTGACAAAATCTGCAGCAGCAAACACTGCTAATATGATTTTCCTTCTCAGCCTAATGCAAGTTTGTCTCTATCAAATCTATTAGTTTCTTCTTTTTTCTACATCTGAGCAATTTTGGAAAGAATCACTTTGTTGTTTCAAAACCAGCCCTCATCTTGGGAAGATGTTAGAAACTCCTATTGAAAACACCCTGAAGAACATGTCATGAGCAGAACGATGATGAATCACAAGTTCAGGCTCTGTATCAAAGACCCTACCTTGGAGAAGCAAATATTATTGAGAGAATCGATGCAGTGCAATCATTGTTTGAGGGAAAAATAAGGGGTAGCAATCATGAATCTTTGGAGCTTTTGTTCCCCAGCACAGGTCACGTTATCAGAGATGAATGTGAATGTCTTGCACTTCTTCTGCAGGCTTTTAGGTAGGCTTTGGAATTTGTATTTTATAGTAGAATAAGGTATGGGCAGGAAACAAAACCCAGCTGAAGCTTGTTTAGTTGTGCTAGGGGTAAATAAAGGAACAGGAAAAATCTGAGGATGGGCATCATGGGTGGCAAAAGACCTAAGCAACAAGTGTTGAAGGTGCTATCTTCTTGGAGAAGGGATCCTTCCAAAGCAGCACTGGGTGTGCTCAAGGCTGGTACGGGATTTAGAAGTGTTGCTTGATTTTAAGAGAGAAATACGTGACAGTGAGCCAAACTGAGGGGTTTTTTTCCTTCGTGTCCAGCCAGAATCATGATTAAAGAAGTCGGAGTCCTGTGCTTCTTTGGTTCAGCTCATGCTTAATCATAAAAAAAATATGACATAAAAAGCTAGTTAGTCAGTTCCCTGTGTTCTTGGCTTCTTTGAGGTGTTGTTTGGTTTCAAGAGTCCCAGGTAGTGGGTTCCATCCTGACAACACCACCAAGTTGCAGGCTGAGGCAGTGCATAGAGCAACTCCAGCCACAACCTGCCTCCGCAAGCCCATTCCTGCCTGCTGTGCTGGGAGGTTCACCTCCGCTTTGCACCACAACCAAAGTCCATCTGCTGGCTTTAGCGTCATCCCAGGGCACCACTCGTCAATATTTCAGAAACAAGCAAACAAATTCAACAACCTTAGAGAGTATCTGGCAAGTGAAACAACCAAAGCAACAGAGGGAGGAGGAACAGGAGACCTCATTGCAGGTTGGAGGTGAGGTCGACTGTAAGAGGAATGCCGAGGAACTCGTGGAGCATTTGTTGGCAGTAGCAGAGCCCTTGGCTGCCTTTCTGCTGGATGAATTCCTAAATCCACTCATCTGTTTTGCAAAAGACACGGCAACACTTCTAGAGTTAATCATAACCAATTTACGTTTCCAAATGTGTCAAAACGCAATATAGAGAGAGTGTTTTCTTGACGAGCTTGTCCTGTTAAATACAATGGCTTATTACTACTGTTTTCATTACAGAGTGAACATTGCCTCATGTGACTGGAATGAGTAACGCCTTCTCTACTTAATTAAACTGTTCAAGATTGCATTTGTACTTGTTGCAGTTATCGCTCTTCTTTTCTGGGTTATCATGGCTGCACCTCAGCTTGGAGGAAAAGGTGAGTAAATTGTCAAAAGCTGGTTGCCTAATTGTGTACTAATCCACCTGCCGGGAGCGTTACACTAAATGTAGTGGCCAGCATCTTTGCTGTGACACCAACCTTGCCATCGCCTCCACAGCTGCACTAGCTGGTTGGGTCAGTACCAGAATTTTGCTGTCTGCTCAGATGGTGTGTGTGAAAATTATATGAGTCCTTCCACTGAATGAGTTTCATAAAAGTTATCTGTGCTGCCTTTAAGGGATGAGTTAAACCTATCTGCACATTAAGCTTGCAACATATACATAAAGAGCTGTGTCCACCTTATCTGTAAGATTTCAAAGCAGGTGCACTCCTTCTGCAGCATCAACCTGGTTTCCTGTGATGTATTTTGAAGCTGAGTTCTCAGGCCAGTATAGATACCGCAACATAGAATCATATAATGGTTTGGGGGGCAAGGGACCTCTAAAGCTCATC
>WEIS01082200.1:0-11294 GCA_013389965.1 Todus mexicanus
ACTTTGTTGCGGTTTGTTTGAGGTTTTTCATACAGGCATGGTAATGTCAGCCTTGTGTGTGGCTGCCACTCTCACCTCCCTCTTGTGCCACTGTGCAAAGATAACCATGGTCATCCCCATCAGATCCGGTTATTCCAACTTAGAGGCATTATTCGCAGGCTTTCAGGATACATTTTGCTGGGTCCCATTGTTCAAAATCCCTCAGGATTTTTTTTTCCTCCTGACAGCTACTTGCTGATTTTTAAACCCTTAAATCTTCCATGTTACAAGGCACATCATTAAGGGAAGATGGCAGCCAAGTGATTTTTCTTTCCATTGACAATTTGTGACATTTCTCCAGCAGCGTGCAAGGTGTTGAAAACCTGGCAGCTGTTACCTCCCGGGATGAAGCTCCTTTTTTATCCTCCCTTGACAGTTTAACTCAATGGGTCAGCACCTTTAAAGACTGCAAAGTACTACTGAAGTGGATGGAGGTTTGAATTACTGCTCCCTCCCTAATCAATGTAAACCCTCACTGCAGGTGAAACTCTTCATCTATAGAGGTGCATGGGGGAGGAAAATGTAAGGCCCTGAGCCAGATGGTTTTCATCTTGTTTTTTAAAGAAGAAAGGAACAAGCTAACAAGGGGACAGCTACTTTGTTAGCTTCTTGGCCTCTCTCATGGCTTTGGATCCCCAGGGTTCCAGCCACACAAGAGAAAGAATACAGAAAAACATAAACACTTAAAGAAATATAACTCGGGGGCTGGCAACACGCTGCTTTCAAAGAGTTGAGAGCCCTGTTCAGCGCTTTATTTATCACTGCCCACGTTCTTCGGATGGTAAGTGGACATGGACACAAAGGGCAGGGGGGAGCAGACAACACTTGCAATTTACTCAATTACAGAGGAATGCAGCAATGCGGCGGGGTGACAGATTCCTATTAGCACTAATGCTGAAAGAGCCCAGTGGCCTTTCCGCCACAAGGCAGCATTCCCATTGTAACTTAGACTCCAGCACACCCCACCTTGGTTAGTTTCTTAACATGCATTAAGTGTCATAGAGAAGTGAAAATTAGTTTTGTTGTTGTTGTTGTTTGAGAATAAAGAAAAAAACCTGGAACACAAAGAATAATATTAAAAGTAGGAGTAAGGATGTACTTCTAGCAATTCCAGGAGGCTTTTCAGCCAGAAACTCCTTATTAGCAAGCATTAATAGCTTAAATGAGAAAGCAACCAGGGTAACTTTACAGACCAGGTACAGACTGCCTTGGCCAGCCCTCCAACAGAAGGCAAATTTGAACTCAAGCATCTTCCTCGGAGGGAGGGAATTGAAGAACTCTCACTCCCTTCTCCACCATGTAACCTTCCTCAACAGTTGAAAAGAGAACTTCAGCTTTGCACAGCAGAAACACTTTTGGAGAGGAGAAATACACCTGGAGAGGAGCCCTAAGCAGCAGGATAAGGCTACCAGCTGGAAGGAAACAAACATTTGACAGTTACTACTTTTTGTCCTTCCTTTGCTCTACCTTCTTTAACTGTTTTCTGCTTCCTACAGTTTGCTTGAGTATCGGATTTAAACTCTGAAGATCAGACTGTGACTATTTTAGCTTCGAAATAGCGCCTAGAGCATGTTTTAGGTGCTACATGCCATTTTACAAGACCATCTCAAATCTGTAAGAGTGAACAGAGGTAATATTCTGCACCAAAACAGTAAGAGGGAAAATACTTGAAAATGCTAAGGGGCCTGTTTGGATGAGGTAACAGACAGGGATTTTTTTTTTTTCCCCTGGACTTCCATCTGGAAGCTTACAGAAAGACAGCAGAGCCCAACATGAGGTTTGCAGGAGGTATGGTGTGGCAGCCTCACTGCTGCCAGCATTTCCCCACAAGGCACCTTCACCCACAGACAAACCGCAGCGGCAAAAGGCACTTCATTATTGCTGCACTGAAGAGAAAGGAGGGAGAGTTTTAAACAACCTGCATTGTGCCCGTCTTCTTTAAAAAACAGTGGGGTAATCAAGTTCAGGGCAGCCCTGGACAGCTGCCCTGTGACCTATTCATGTTGACCCCCACTATTCATCACTTTCCTTAGGACTATGAGGGCAAGCTCCCGGGGAGTGACCACCACAATAGACAGATACGAGCCAACAATAATACGGTTCCTGCAAAAAAACCAGATGGCACTGCAATAAATTTACAAATCTGCATTCATGGCTCTGTTAGAAACACCCAGAAGCTAAAAGGCTGGAGGGGCCCCCAGAGAGCTTCCCCTCCCCTGTTTCTAAAGGCCAGCTCTCTCCCCAAGACTATTGAGCTCATGTTCTTCATAAATGAAGAATGGAGACATAGCCCTTAAAATAACAAATGCCTGACCTAATCAATCTAGTGTTTGGGTCTAACGCTAAATGATAGGCACTGAAAACTAATTATGTTTTTTGGCAAGGAAGTTGAATTAAAATGGAAACACACAGGTTAAAAAGGCACTGAAGCATTTGCGAGTCCCTTTGAAAGGGTGGCATACACACACACACACACACACACACACACACACTCTCACACGCAGGGCTTGAAACAAGAACGTGATTCAATAACTCATGCATTTATTTTTAAAATGAATCAGATTAGTCCCATGTGTGACCTGCCGGTCCATCTGTATAAGCTGGACTTAATGGGCACTCTTCTCACGCTTACTTCAGTTTGAAGTATGAGAGAGATAAATTTAGTTTAATTTTCAACAGATCAAGCTATCCATTTTCCAAATGGACCATCTGGATCAGCCTATTAAAATTAATTTATAACTTTGCAGTGTGAAAATTCGTTTGTTAGCTTAAATAAAGTTGCCAAAAACTTTTGCCACTTGCCATTGTTTTTTCTGAAGTCTGTTTGCATACTATGATTTTCAGTTTACCCCTTCAAAATTTAATTTTGTCAGATCAAGAACTCAATGCTTGCATCCTTACGTCAAAGTCTGTCATAGCGCAGATCTTTTCACTGTTCCAGTTAACAGTGTCAAGTTCATTGTCTTTTTCTAAAGTGCTAATCTCCACATTTATTCTGCCTTGCTGCCCTTCATCCACCTAAGAGTGGCTGTGGCTGTGCCTCCCACTTCCACCATGCCAAGGACACAGATCCACTTGTTGCGACTTCTGAAGACAACCTTCACCAAAGACCATTTTAATCAACACAAGAACAATATTTCTCCTAGCATGAGGTCCATAGCACTGAGCAATGGGTGTCTTCATCCCCTTACAACTTAAGCATCTGAAGGAATCATTACACCTCCTTAATACCTCCACCTTCTGGTATGTCTATTCCACAAACCCACCTGAGAAAACATTTATGGCTAAGGCTGCATTAGCAGCACTGCAAGAAAACATAATGCACCTTTATTTAAACTTCTCAGCAGCTGAGAATGTCAAGACATCACACCTGCCCTGAAGTGGTCTGGTGCATCTCATTGATTTTCTAAAACTAATCAAGAGGTACTAAACACAGACACTTTCACTGGAAAGACCATTTAAGTAAACAGACTTCTCCTCTACCTACATACACACAATCAGTTCTTCTGTGCAGGTAGGTCCATGTTCCCCAAAAAGGAAATTTTAACAATGATGTCTTAAGGGAGGGACAGAATATACAAACCTGGACATTCAATATTTACCAAGGTAGTATCTTTCCACTAAGATGGAAAGCACTTTTTGTGTATCACTGCTTCGACAGCATTTGTAGTTCAAATGTTTTTAGTTTTACAAAGTATGTGTAGATGTAAGACAGGGTAGCCATTTGGCATACCTTCCTGTAGGACATGCAAGTCTTTCTAGTAAACATCACTCTACTCATTGATTATGAGTATTATGGGCACGAGGCTGCATATGCATCTGATTTGTGCAACCAGATTTGGAAAACTCCTCACTGCTTCTTGTCCAGCACTAATAGAGAAGAGGAACAAACTGAGCCTTCAAAATGCTTGGACAGCTTTATTTATGTCTACATAAAGAATCAAAAATCCTTCTACAACAGGCACAAAATCATGGTCAACACCTCCTATGATGTAGACAAGAATGCACCTGATTTAAGTCTAGGACTACATCTTAAACTTGTCCACAAACACTGTTCTCAACACAAAAGGCCACAGATAACAATCAGAAGACCTAAGTATTTCATCCTGCATCTGTCACTGTAAAGATTGGACACAAAGATGGAGACTGATACAACATCTCAACAATATCCTGAAGTACAACTAACCATCTTCGACATAAACAATGTCCACGGGAATTATTTCCAGTACGAAATATTTGGGCAGAACAAGGCTTTTTTAGGTCTAATTTTAATATCTAGTCACCTTGGTTATGATGAATTGCGAGCCTGTGGGAAAAAGCTTTCCCTGGACACTAAGAATACTTCTGCAGATTGAAATATAACGGAAGGGAAACCCAACTCAAGAAACTACACATTCTTATCTGTATAATATTGCTTGTGAATATTTGTCGCCTCCTTAATCAATAATCATCAGGAAGGATTCCATGTGATAAGAAGGCACACAAAACAGGTGACTCACGTTCCTTTTGACTTATCTCTTACTATGAACCTTTTCTTGTTGAACCTGAAGGCTTGCTATCAATAAGATAACTCTAAGATGAAATAAAAACCAGCTTTCTAGTGTGCTGGGGACCTTGCTGGCTATCCTGGGGATACACAGCACGGACCTAGTAGCTTTGCCCCCTTCTTCTAGCTCTCATTGCTTGTTGCTGAATGCCAGAAACATTTTAAGTTCGGTGTAACATGTTTAGTATTTCTACAAGATCATCTTTCTCAGCAATATCTGGGACCTCGTTCATTATCCTAGCATACTGCCTCTTGTCTAAAAGACTTACACCATCTACGCCTGTTAGATGGACCTTTCTTAGCCACACATAGTCCTTCATATAAAACTTACTCCCACAAAATCAAACACTCCTAACACAACACACCATTTTACAAAATCCTGAACAACTGGAAAAAAACCACAACCCACTCCCCTAAAAACAACAACTCTGTGCACAAGCACACTATATCAGAAAGATACCTCTTCCTTTACTATGGTTCTAACCTAGAATTTCTCCTGGAAGTAGCAGCAGTGGGGCAGTGTAGTACCACCCTATTCCTTGGCCTGACACTGCTGCTCCTGTGGCTGAGATGCAGAAGTGTGCCAGTTGGCTGCAATGTGTTGGTTTCAATGTGTGGCCTGGGGTATTCACTTCAGTCATGTTCATCAACAGTTTTACTCTGATAGACCAGGCAGCAACCTTGGGCAGCTGAGGGAAGGACGTATTTTTGCTTTTGCTGCCTGACAGTTGTAGTGGGGAAAAAGAGCAAGGTGAAAACGGATCTGAAAACACTAAATCCAACTTAAATCCCCCAGAAATCACAGCAGTCTCCCTTCATTGACCACAGCAATTAAAGAAAGTGATTCTTTCGAACTGGTAACAAATTTGCTTTACAATAAGTAGAGATTATGTTTTAACAGACCATCCTTTCTACCACTAGTAATTTATGTGAGTGTAGAAGAAACAAGAACAGGTCATTTTTCAGGTTATTAACCTAGACATTACCTCCATGAAAATTTACCTTCAAGGGCAATGAAAAGCTTAATTGTTGTACAACTCTTTTGAGACTTGATCTGAAAAAAAAGGCAAAATATACTACAAATAAGACAGGAACAATTACTTATGAAAAAGCTAAAGATGTCCTGATCAACACCAAATGGAGAGCCACAGCTGACTGCACAATACAGAAGTCTAGATTTCCTTCTAAAGAGTTATCAAACTCTCCTGAAAGCTAAATCTCTGTGCCTGATTTTTCTGGGTATAATATGAGTCTTTCAGACTTCAAAGGAGAAAAGAAAGGATTTCCATGAACACAAGTGAGACTTCAGCTTCCAGAAGCATTTAAGGATTCAAATAGCTAGAAAGTTTTATTGCATTTTTAAAGAGACTGATCACATACCTGTCTAAGTGAATTCTTCTCAGGAATGATCTTCCTAGGGGGCTCATCATTATTACAGTCTTCTCTCTCAGAGGAATTCTGTGAAAGAAAGTAAGCTTTAATTCAGTTCTTACCCCTAATATTACTCTGTGAGGAGAAAAGAAACAGAATATTTTACTACACAGGCTGTAGTATTTTATGCATACATGTACCGGAGGCTAACTAGTACTTGTAAGCCAAACAGCTTGTTATGGCAGAGAAAGGATTTCTCCTCCTCAACACAACAATGCACCACTGTGCAGGTATCTATTGAAGAAGCCTGTGCTTTGGGGATTTATTCTGAAACTACCAAAACAGGCCACTTTGAAAAGCTGAAATGGTGGTTGGATCAGCATGGCAACAACAGTGCTCCTAAATATCCCAGAATAAATATTAAAAACAGTGGAACATGTTGAAGACAAAAGGCTGTTAATGCGTGTGAGCGTTGTTCTCTGTGCCCCTACGCTTTTAATCAGCCTAACAATTATTAACTGCACTGAGCCTGCTTGGCTGACAAAAATCACAGAGAAATGATGATAGAGCTAAATTCTGGTGAAAGAGGTTGTCAGGAGATCCTTCGAAAAAAACCAAACAAAACAAACCACAGTAATTGAGTAGGTGGCGTATGATATCATGAGTGTATTTTTCACTCCTATCCTCTGACTTTACACACATGTACAATTCCTAGAAAGACCGACTCTCCAAAACTTAAGCTGTCACTTCTGAAAAAAGACTATCAGTAACACAAGAGAAAGTGGACAAGAAGAAATACAAGGGCTTTTCCAGCACAAGTAAGACTGACCACCAGGAGACTTCTGTCCTGTTAACCTCATGATCAAAACCAACTATTACTTGTTTTAAAGACAGGCTATAGTTCATCTCAGGACATGCACGGTCAGTAGCAAACATCTGGTTAAAAACTGCTGGGTATGTAGTGGGAATCCTGTCCTCACTGCCAAAGTCAGCTACTCTGGAAGACAGCGTGCCTTTGCATGGGTTCAGCCACTGCGCTGATAGAGTAATGACAGCCAGCTTTGGGGGAATCCCACACACACATCTAAAATCAGTTTGATCACCACAGTATTCATAGCCTCAGGCCACATTCCCACACATTTAGTAGCGAGCAACTAAACAGGTTTTAAAGAGATACAGAAAAACTGCTTGGGGAGAGCTCTGCCAGAAAGCGGGTGGTTTTCCAGTTACTTGCAGACAAGCTCAGGAGTATGTATTATAAGGCAGAAGTTTGCATGCTGTACCTCTCCCCCTTGTCCCCAAAATAACCTGTCCTTCGCTGAGCACAGCTCTACCCTGCTTCTCGCAGAGGCAGCTTCCAGCCCAACACCTCAGGAGACAGAAGTGGCATCTGTTGGCAAAGGAGGAGCTGGGCCCTGCGAACAGCCAGCGTGGCAGAGCAGGGCTAGCAGAAAGCACGCAGGCTGCGGGAAGCCATCAGAAGAGCAGTGTGCTCATGTGCCCACTGCAGTGCAGCGTGAGCCAGCTCTGTCAGGGCAGCTCAGGTTTGCTGGTCTGGCGGAGAGGAAGAAAAGGAATAGCCAGGACACAGGGCAGAGGGGGTATGAGCTGTGTGCTGAGGAACAGTAGATAAGGGGGCAGTAGGGGGAACACACATGAAAAACCCCCACACCACCACTTGGGATGTCAAACTGTTCGGGAGGATTCTGTGTAAATCAAGGCTTGCAGACCAACTAGCGATTGTGGATTTGTGTGGATTTTTAATTTTTTTTTAAACACCACACCACGACATCTGGGATGCTGTAACCAGGTTTTATAATGGAAATCAATCCTAAACAGGCCCGATAAATTACTGTAAGAGGCCAGCTTTTAGAAGTTTTCATATGAGGTCTCAGCCAGGACCAAGCTATTACATTAAATCCAGCTTAGAAAGGGCTGTGATCATTAAAACATACAAGCTAGAATTGCGTATCTCCAAAAACGAAGGTCAAGCATTAAAAGCTGCTCTATTCTGCTCATGAAACACAGTTTGGTTAAGTGGTTAATTCGAGTACATATTTTAATTTTTGCACTTTGGAGAAAAAGACTGAGTACGAGAAATGTAAGAATCTGAGGTAAATTACCATTCATTTCCAGGAAATACATTTTGTTGGAAAGATGACGGGGCTGTTTAGTATTTCTGGACGCTTTTACAATATCCACTCCCTTCCCTGCAATAAGTGCCAAAATGATTCCCCCTTCCAAATAATCTTACTACGATAGTGAAATCTTGCATCCTTCTTTCAAAGCTATCAAGGATCTTCCCTCAAAAAACATCAAAAAGCAGGAAAATCAGTGCTGGTGAACTGTCAGCCCTTATTTTGAATTTTCTAGTTACTGCAAAGCATCGTTATCTACTTTTTCTGTAAACTGAGCATCTGATTTTAAGAGCAAGCAGAGGACCATTTTGCATTCATTATCTTTATAGGTGGCAAGGCTAAGAGGTTGGCTGAACAAAGACCAGACAAAGACTGCCAAGTGCATATGGTGGTTCACAGCTTGGCGTCTCACCATTCTACAGCACCAACACAGCAGCTCCGATAGCAAACTATTAAAGAGGAGCGCTGCTCATGCACTTTTGTCGGCAAGTAAGTTACGCTTGGTGAAGACAGAATGACTGGAAAGCATTACGCTTAAGAAAAAGCACAGATGTTTATAACTCCCGCTCGTTTCTCAGGAACAGGAAACCCATCAATCTAGGTGCAGGTACAGGACCCTGCATATTTCAAGACTAACTGTAGCTGCGTGGAAGTGACTTTCACTTGATACGGCAACACTTAGCCACGGCCACGGGAAGAGCATAACGTAATCGACTGAAACAGTACATCTATATATTTCTCCCTGCTGAACAAGGTGGGAGGAGGAATAAACACGTGTGAGGTCAGAATAAGGTTTGCTTCAGCAGGACTTCAGAGATGCTCTCGGCCGCAAGAGAGGCAGACAAAGGAAGGAACCGCTCTGAGCACCCTCTCGTGGTTACTGAAACACACGTCTCGAGCACAGACCTGGAAAGAAGCATTTGGTATCCAGACGGTAAGTTGGGTGTACTCACTGGGAATATTAAAGATCTGCAGTGACTGTACTTGATACACAGTAGAGGAACAATGGAACTTGTTAGGGTGGAAGAAGTGAGGAACACCAGTGCGTACAGAAAGCTGAATAGCCATACAAACTCTCTTCCATCAGGGAAAATTTTTAAATCCCATGGGCAACCCTGGCCAACTTGTGTGCAAGGGTCTCTCCTTTTGAACAAGTACAAGCAAGATAAGATGAGAAGTGCTGAAGTCTCCAAAGCACAAATTTATCGATCTTGGTGAGATAAATACTGCCCCATCCCCACTTCACAGACAGGTAATTATTTTTTTTTATTATTATTTGCCCAAGGTCACACAATGACAGTGGAAGCACTGGAAGAGAAGCCAGGAAAACCTAAGCTCATCATTCCTGTAACCTTCAAAATTACACTGTAGCAGGAGATTCCTGTAAAGGGGCTCTACCCTCCATAGCTCATTTTTCCTAAAATGGCTACTGTCTGCAATGAGATCTTTTAAAATCTGATTTGCATTTAAAACTTCAGCCTGTAATTAACAGAATATAACTCCATGGCAGGTTGTCTTAAAGACCACTACGAAATTATTACTATTTAACTCTCCCCATGAAGCCTTCTCCACCGCTAAACACAACATGCTACCATGCATACAAAATCCCTAGACTGAAGCATTTGACAGGAGATGACATGCAGTATTTTGTGTACACAACCCAGCAAAACACTGCTGGGAACAACATAGAATACATGGAGAAATGCACTCCCAGGGACTACCAATTGGACAGAGCTACCTTTAGTACCGCCTTGCTCGTCGTGGTGGAAATCAAACCCCTGCCAACCGGGGGAGGCTTTCTTTGATGCTGTTCTGCCCTGCACTAATTATAAGAGAGTACAGACGCAGCCTTTTTCCGACTGTGGGGAGGTGGGGGTGGGGGAGAAGCGTGTGTCTATGTGAAGAGCACAACTATTTTTTATGCTTTCAAATTCTTAATCCTGTTTGGAGCTGTCAGTGGGGGTTAATGGAAGCCTTGGATAGGAGAATTCCAATCTGGTTGGCAGATGGATAGGTTGGTTATAGCTGCATAACTATGTCTTGCCTGCAGGCACAATTCAGAACACTGTTAAAGCAATATAAAGTCTCTGTCAAGCTGAACCATTTGGATCAGTAGCAAGGAGAAATAATAATAAAAAAAGGAGTTCATTTCTGGGCCTTGCGCGTTTATGCTAGTATGCAGAAACTGATTAATTGTCATCGTGTGCTGGTCTGCTATACCTCGGATTTCTACTTCTGGAGTAGATTTTGCATGCTAATATAATCATTTTCCCTCTTGAGACATTAGCAAATAATCAAATGAAAAACAGGATCATAATTTACTGAGATTCGGGCAATTCTCTATGCAAATTTGACTTGTTATTGCTGCTGCCTCGTTAATCTGAATGCCTTTGACAAACTCCTTTGATTTATGAACTCATGACAACTCCAATGTGTATATATTTTGCTAGATTGACATTATCATTAAGAGTGGGTGGACTGAGCTCACATGAATGGCTGATTTTATTCGCTGGTGTCTGCTGCTCAACAGCTGAGCATCTCCTTCTCACAAAGCCCCTGAGCGCCAGGCTCTTCCCATCTACCCATCCATTCATCATCTCGATGTTAATTGGCCCAGGCTTTAAGCAAATTTTCAACACGATTTAAAGGCACGATGACACTGATTACTGACCCTCTGCCATACGGTGCCTATTGATTAACCTGACAGAGATGATGAGCTTGAGGGAAACTAGGTGTGTGCGGACCTCAGGGGTGTGGGGGGGAATAATATATTGTTTATGCAGGCAAAACACTTGTCATTATCCCAAAGGCCAGAATTTGTGCTGCACTGGCCCTTAAAACACACTATTGCTTTAAACACCTGCATCCAATACAGAAAATGCTTGCTTGCTGTGGAAAAACGATTACAAATTTGATGTCATGTGCAGTCTGTATTTTAATCGAGTTTCCTGATAAATAGATCCCCTCAAGCCAATCAAGCCTCGCTCTAGCCATTGCGTGCATACACATTAGTTCAAACAGAAGCCTGGGCAGGGTCTGGTTTTAGTGGTATCAGCAGATCCAACCGCATGTTGGAAATCTACTTGGATATTTCAGGTCTCTAAGCAAATAATACAGTGGGAACACAGTGTCCAAACAGTTACAGTAAATGTTTCAAGGGCAAATTGGCTGCCAGACGTTGCCACCTCAGTATTTCTGTT
>WEIS01082205.1:0-10980 GCA_013389965.1 Todus mexicanus
TCAATCCCCTCATCCAAGTCATTAATAAAGACAAGTTCCAACAGCCATGGTGCTGAGCTCGCTGCGCACAATAATGTTTTCACACGTATTCCTTTCTGCACACGTGGACAATAAATCTGACAAGCTCCAAGTGCAGCAAGGCACAAGAGGTTTCCTACTGGTTTTCCTCTGTCAGGGCACCATTTCTCCAGAAATCAATTCTCCTACCTGGTGGAAGTGGTACGCCTCTTCCTCCTGCATGCTCTCGATCAATCTCGCAAAAAAGAGAAGTTAATAAAAGAAGGCAGTTACCTGGATTTGTAAGCTTCTCTTCAAGCTCAGCCTGAGTCGTTACACTCTCGGATTTCGGGGAATGGATGATGAGAACGACAGACCCAGCGCAGCTCAGCAAACATCCCAGCTTGCCAAGGATGTTCAGTTTTTCTTTCAGCAAGTAAGAAGCTAAAATGGACCTTTCGCAAAAAGGAAGAAAATTCAAAGTTTGAATAACGCTCTAGCAGCGAGGAGCCACGTGAGCTCCTCTCTGAAAGGAACAGCGTCAAATGTTGGCCGATCTTCCACCAAATGTCGGGGGATCCTCAGAATGAGTTTCTGATGTATCTTAGGTCTTAGTCCTACTCAAGCCTTGATGGCTCATCTCAGGGAAAAACAAACAAACAAACCAACCCAAATAATAAATGAAAACCCAACCACAAAACTCAAACCCCCCACCACCACACTGGCCCCTCCAAAAAAACCAAACCCCTAAAGGAGGCACCTGGTACCTGAGGCAGAGACCTACCCGTTCATGACTTGAGCTGTCATGAAGTCCCATTGTATAGGTGCTACTTGGTTATGAGATAAAAGCAACCTTTGCTTACAAATATCACAGAGCCTGGTGTCTTCTGCTTGACACCCACCCTCCAGGTATTTGCAAACATTGCTCAGTTCCCCTCTCAGCCTTCTCTTCTCCAGCCTCAGCAGCCCCAGGGCTCTCAGCCTGTCCTCATCACACAGATGTTCCAGTCCCTTCATCGTCCTTGTAGCATTTGTCGGACTCTCTCCAGTATTTCCCTGTCCCTGGAACTGGGGAGCCCAGAACTGGACCCAACCCTCCAGGGGTGGCCTCACTTGGGCAGAGGGGGAGCAGAACCTCCCTTGACCTGATCTCAGGGCTCAGCTCAGACACGGAGTTGGCTGCTTTTAGGAGCACTCACTGCCTGCTTTGTTCCCCCCTCCTCTCCCCATGAACTTACGACTGAAGGAGCTGGGGGCACACAGGTGGAAGGGACTCCCTTGCTTAGGAAAGGGGCCCAATCCAATTAAATGCAAATCAACATCAATAAACACATGTGGGCTGTGGATCACAGAAGAACAGGGGCTGGAAGGGATCATCTTGTCCAATCCCCCTGCCAAGGGAGGGTCACCTAGAGAAGGTCGCACAGGATCGCATTGGCCAGGTGGGTTTGGAATGTCTCCAGAGACGGAGACTCCACCACCTCTCTGGGTGGCAGAGGAGAGAAAGAAACGCTTTCCCCTGAGGTCTTCTCAGCGGACCTCCAGCGCTCTCCGAGTCCAGCTGCCATGGCACGAAGTAGTAACAACATTCCGATAAGAACAAGCACAGCAAACTCTTACCCAAATGGAACGCCGAGAGCTCCCAAGGGCGTCACGAGCACAGTGGGGACTGCGGTGTAAGCCAAGAAATTCCCTATTTGACCCAGCGCCACTGTCAACAGAACCAGAAATAAGCCTTTAAATCCCTTTGTAAAAAAGAAGTAATGAAAACTTACCCAATCCTGTTTGGGCAAGACCGGCCTCACTGCAGAACAGATGTTACAGATTTGCTTAGCTCCGGTCATCTTGCACTTACAAAAGAAAAAACCTCAAACAAATGGTCGGAATTTTCCCCTATTTTTCAATTCTTTTTTAATATAAGATTTCTATTTGCCACCCCAAAACCAAAACAAAAAGGCTGAAGGGGGCAGAGCAAATGGTCTCGTTTGCAACTTCTCTTCGCTGAATGGAAAGAAGTCTAGGAATTAGGGGCGCTCACGGGTTACTCTCAAGTATCTCAGTATTACACTCAAATATTTGTACGAGGAGGGCCAGAAGTACATACAACCCATGAGGATACACGTAACATGAATGCACCTGGTTATATATATAGCTCCTAACAGCACTGATACTTTTTGGGTGGGAAAATAAGGACAGCACTGAGGAAAGGAACTCAATAATGAAACTCCAGGCACATGCAAAGAGGCTCTTTGATGCCCATGTCACAGTTTGGGGTCAGGGCACCCCCCAAATCTGCAGCAGAACGCTCTCTGCCCCTCCCCACCCAAAAAGGGAAGAAAGGAGAGAGACTTAATGATTAGGAAAGGAAACTAGAACAGCTTTACAAAAAAAAAAANACAAGATCCAGCAGTGCCCTTGGTTTGCACACCAATCCTTGGCACTAACTCTAACCATGGAGCGTTCTCCCTGCTAGAAGCAGACTCTGTCTGGTAAACATGCTGCTAACTTCAGACAGACTGAGCTGGAAAGTAAAAACCACAGAACAGAATTGTTCTGTTCTAACCCAAACCAGGACAACCCAGCAGACCACATCCAATTTTCACGGCACTCTACCACATCAGAAGTAATTCCTGAGCCTTGTAGAAAGAATAGATCCTTGACAAGTCACAATAACAGCCTCATCACCTTATTGCTCCATCCCTGGATGTGTTCAAATCCAGGCTGGACGGTGCCTTGAGCAACCTGCTCCAGTGGGAGGTGTCCCTGCCATGGCAGGGGGGTTGGAACGAGATGAGCTTTGAGGTCCCATCCAACCCAAACCATTCCTAGGATTTTTTTTTCTCCTTCTTTCCCCCAGTAAAAGCAAATTCCAAGCTGTCCCACGCTCCTGCACATGGCAGCTGCGATAAACAGCTCAGGCGTTCAAAGTTTTCAGCTCGAAAAGACAAGCTGGATGGTTGGGCAAGTGCTGGCAGGTTTATAATCGGCAACACGATGCTCGCATAGTTCCACGCTCTGCGGTAACCGGCAGGAACCTTGAGACCGAACACGAATTACAGGCAGCTCCAATTTCCAGTTGATGTTAAGAGCCATTGTCAGCACTTCAAAACATCTCCGGAATCCAGGCTGTCTTTGTGCTCAGGCTGCCCCTGCCCAATGAGCAGGCATCGTTACCATCACCCGGCTCTTCACACCTGCAAAGCGCCCGGGCAAACACGAATTAATTCACCAAATTAGCTCCCACCAACCGTAGAGGCGAAGACCTGCGTGACCTCCAGGAAACAGGGAGGAGACAAACAAACTTACACAACTGCTGAGTGTGGCGAAATGATACTAATTCCATCCACTGAGGCTCTCTCTCCGTGCAGGAGCGAGCCAGAGAAGTTAACGAGCGGCGTTTCTAGAGCCCAGGAGCCAGCGATGGTCTCCCTGCCCCTGGGACAAGAGGAACTCAGCTGTCAGCCTCGGGCTTGGCTTTCAGCAGATGGTGTGTGGCAACTCTGGCGTTATCTTCAAGGCATCTGAAGGCAGATCTTGCACGGAGGACAGGGCGCAGCTGGCACGCTGCGTTGCTGCAGATTTCCGAGCGACTCTGACAAAAGGTTGCTCGCTTTGGAGGTCAGATACCTAAAATTTTCCGGTGGAAGAACCCTAGCAGATGGCAGCAGCGCCCAGCCATAAATCAGGTCTCTGAAGCTTGAAGCTCCAGGCAAACCGCGCATGTTGTGAGGCAGCTGAACGTGCCAGAGGGCTTCAGTACCACCACGGAGTCACAGTCCCTTACCAGTAACAGTCCTTTACCACCACGAAGGACAGGCCAGCACTAATTAAGACCATTGAAAAAAAAAAAAGGATCTCAGTAATTACCATCTACCTGACATTGAGGACCTTTGCTGTCAACCTACCCAGTACTCCCTGGATGGAAATTCCCCTCCGTCAATGTTAGATAAAAGTTCCTCTCCAGACGCACCAATGCTAGGTAGAAATTCTTCTCCAGATACACCAACGCTAGATAGAAAGTCCTCTCCAGATACATCAATGCTGGAAGTCAAGACACGGCTTCAGCTCTTGAAGGCACACCAAGCACTGAACTTGCTACAGGAGCACCAATAGCCCCAACGTTATTGCAGCACAAAACTCAATGCACGCTGAGATAGAATCATAGAATCATTAAGGCTGGAAAAGCCCTCTGAGATCATCGAGTCCAGCCTAGGACCTACCACCACCACTCAGCTAAACCCTGCCACTAAGTGTGGCATCCAGGCTGGCCTTAAACCCCTCCAGGGACGGGGACTCCACCACCTCCCTGGGCAGCCCAGCCCAGGGTTTGATCCCCCTTGCTGTGAGGAAGAGCTTCCCAACATCCAACCTAAACCTCCCCTGGTGCAGCTTCAGGCCGGGCCCTCTCGTGCTGGCACAAATTGCCTGAGAGAAGAGCCCATCCCCCTCCTGCCTACACCTTCCCTTCAGGGAGTTGGAGAGAGGGAGAAGGTCCCCCCTGAGCCTCCTCTTCTCCAGGCTGAACCGCCCCACCTCCCTCAGCCTCTCCTCCCAAGATTTCCCCTCCAGTCCCTTCCCCAGTCTGGTCTCTCTCCTCTGGACCCGCTCCAGCCCCTCCAGATCCTTCTTGCAGTGAGGGGCCCAGAGCTGCCCCCAGTGCTCGAGGTGAGGCCTCCCCAGGGCCGAGTCCAGGGGCACAATTCCATCCCTAGTCCTGCTGCCCACACTAGTCCTGACAGAGGCCATCCCTGAGCAACTCGTCCTTTGGTTCCTCTGGAAACTTACTGCGGCTTTGCTCTGAAATACCCGCGCCCAGCTCCTGGAGGCCGGCCAGCTGATACCATTCCCTTCAGCTATTTCGCCTTCATTCGATTCCGTCGGCGCTTCTGAGCATGAAATTGTTTTCTCTGATTCACCAAGATAAACTCCTGTGAGAAAACCTGGCTTATTTTAACTCCTTCTGCTTGGAGATTCAAGGCAGGAGCCTCACGAGCAGGAATTAACGTTGGATTTCTTGCTACGTAGGCGGCAGTGATCCCGGCAGAGGAGGGAGCTGGAAAAGTACTAATGAAACTCCGGTTCAATTAGCTGCGGGCTTTCCTGGGAAGCTCCGTCGGCTTCTCCACTTGATGTGAACTTTGTCCTTCAAGGGATCTATCACTTTGCATTCCCTCTGCATAGCTGGATGACAACAAAACCTGAGGCTCGCCTTGTGGCCGTGAAACAAGGGGCGCAAATGGATGGGCGAGCTCCTCGGAAACAGCATCGGAACGTTTCCAAGGAATTTGAGAAAAGGCCAGGTTAGAGTCTAAAGCTGAGGTGTGATTTTAAGCTTGTGGGTCATTGAGGTTGGAAAGGACCTCTAAGATCAGCAAGTCCGACCTTCTAAACACCTCCATGGCCACTAAACCATGTCCTGAAGCGCCACAGCTACTCGTTTTTTGAAGCCCTCCAGGGATGGGGACTCCACCCCTCCCTGGGCAGCCTGTTCCAAGGCCTCACCGCTCTTTCAGTAAAGAAATTCCTCCTAATATCCAACCTAAACCTCCCCTGGTGCAACTTCAGCCCATTTCCTCTCATCCTATCTCTGGTTACTTGGGAGCCCAAGCGCTCCCTCTCTAATGTCCTCCCAGGGAGTTGCCGAGAGCAAGAAGGTCTCCCCTCAGCCTCCTCTTCTCCAGACTAACCCAGCCCAGCTCCCTCAGCCGCTCCTCACCACACATCTTCTCCACACCCCTCCCCAGCTTCCTTGCCCTTCTCTGGCCCCGCTCCAGCCCCTCAAGCTCTTGCTTCTCCTGCCGCGCCCAAACCTGAGCCCAGGGCTCAAGCTGCGGCCTCCCCAGTGCCGAGGGCAGGGGCACGATCCCTTCCCTGCTCCTGCTGGACACACCATTGCTGAGCCAGCCCAGGCTGCTGGTGGCTTTGAACTACGGTAGTTGGGTCCAACTAGGGCTGAGCTGCCAGACGAGTAAGCTGCTCCCCACGCGCTGGGTTCACATCAGAGGGCGACCTCAGAGTCTACAGAGATGCCAAGAGTGAAATGACACTGATCTCCTATCAGCTCCGCACAAGGCTCCGCATTAATCTTGCAGATTAAAAAGGAAGACGGAAACCGTATCTGCCAAGCTAGAAATCAAAAAGGGGTGGGCTTTTTTTTCTTGTTGTTCAGCTGAGGCTGGCTACGCGCCTTCTGATCTGGCAAAATGAACATGTGCTCAACGAGCCCTTTTGTGCAGTGCGACAAGGTCTTTTTGAGCTTTGATTTTCACGAAGAACGGAGCGGAGCAGCCAAACCCAGGCACAGACCGCGCAGGAACCCGGAGCCCGAGCAACGCGCGGCTGCCGAGGGCTGCGAGCACAAAACGGTTCCGAAATCCGGACCCAGGGGTGTCCCAGCTCTTCACCTTCTCAAACGCCACCGGCCCCAGGAGCCAGGGCGCGAGTTTAGGGACGTGGGATGTTTCCGAGGGATGGAAATTTCGTGACAAGAGAAGCGCGAGCTGCAAGATGAGAAGCCAGATTTCCCCGAGGTCTCTCGTTTCACCCTCCGACCGCAACTTCTCCCTTCAAAGAAACCCAAGCCTTGTCAAATACTTACTTGCGATCGTGCCAGACCACCAGACTATATCCGTCAAGTACGAAGTACCTGGAGGAGGAAGTACAAGAAGATGTATTAGAAAAAAAGATATGACACTGCAACGTTGGAACTGCAAAAATAGAATCATTTCAACGGCCTCAAGTCTGAAGGACCTTCATCTTCACTCCTTTCTCCCAGGCAACAGCGCGGGAGGAAGACGAGAGAGAAGGTGCTTGGATTTGGCCTGAGAGTCCAAGCTGGACCTTTTAAAGTCAACACATTAGTCAGAAGTTCTGGTTTCCAGGGGAAGTATCTACGCGACGCGAAGGCGGCATCGCTTCGAAGAGCGTCCAGAACGTCACCGGTTGCTTCTTAGTGGCAGGGTTTAGCTGAGTGGTGGTGGTAGGTCACAGGCTGGACTTGATGATCTAAGAGGTCTTTTCCTTAAATATTCTATGATTTTATGATTCTGAGGGGGTCTGTGTAGATACAGACATTGAATTGTGAATGGGAGAAGGGGAAACCTGGGAAAACGAAGCGTGATTTGGATCAATCAGTTGAGGAACACAACCTCATGGAAATCATAGCGGGGAAATCGTGGCAGGGGAAAATCAGACAAAGGATAATGGGTATAAGCTGGAACACAGGAGGTGCCACTGGAATGTGAGGAGGAACTTGTTTGCAGTGAGGGTGCCAGAGCCTGGCCCAGGCTGCCCAGGGGGGTTGTGGAGTCTCCTTCTCTGCAGACATTTCAAAGCCGCCTGGACGAGTTCCTGTGGGACTTGCTCTGGGTGATCCTGCTGCGGCAATGGGGGGATTGGACTGGAGGAGCTTTCGAGGTCCCTTCCAATCCCCAACATTCTGTGAATCTGTGAAATCGTGGCAGGGGAAACTGGGGTTTTTGGCACGTGGTTTTAACGTAGCCCAGACCAGTCCCTGGAAACTGGAAGCACTGGAAAAAGCTGCAGCTGAAACCTCTGAATTCCTGACATACTGCCCCGTTTCAGAGAGAGCAGGGAAAAACCCGCACTGCCCTTCGGAGTCTCCTAAACTCCAGGATGATTATTTTCATCGCCAGATTATAGGCTCTCGTCTCGGGATGTGCCAGGAGAGCCCGTTCTGCTTCTGTAGAACGTCAAGGCTAATGATCCCTCGCTAAACTAAAGCCCGGCCTCCATCGAGCGTGACCTTGGCATCCGACGACGTCCTTAGGTTCCGCTCCCGATTTCTACGATTCCTCTTTCTAGCAATTCAGCTCCGCCGTTATCTGGGAAGCTGCTCCCCAGAAGAGCTGCTGGAGCAAGGGGCAACCTCACACCTCCTCCGAAATCCCAAACGAAAACCCCACTGATCTCTTAACTCCGGAGACGTATCGAACACGAAGGGCTCGGAAATCGCGCTGCATTAATTGAAAGGAGGTGGAAAATGACTCAAGGAAAACGGGCAGCTTCGGAGGGGGCGGGAGAAGTTTTTAGACTTTTTGTTCTTCGTGTAAAAACAAAAGCACCGTCGGGGGCACGAATGAAGGAAAACATTGACTCAAAGGAAGATAACTCAGCCCGCCGCCGTTTCTAACGCAGCAAGGATTGCTGATGGCATCGATACGGCGGTATTGATTCAAGGGAGAAGAGTTGGGAGAGCCTCCTGGTTAATTACACAACGCTGAGTGAAGCCAATGGAAAAAAAAAAGAAAGACAGAAGTCATTATCTGACACCGAAAAGTCATTATCTGATCTCAGGCTCGCGGCTCTGGCCGCTCGATTCCAGGAGGAAGCGCATTAAATAGAGACAAACCTGGGGGGGCTTTGCCTGGATGTCTCCGGGCAGGAACTACTATGAATGGCTCAGCAAAATACACGAATAAACTGCAGGAAAATCTTCGAGCCGGGCTGGTTTCCCGCTGCCAGAGCTCGCAAGGCAGGCACACACCCATCGCCCACTTAACCCGGCGCTCGCTCGGCTGGAAGCTCTTCAGGAGTAATTAGACCCAACTCTGCTGCAAGATGGAAACTTCCTCCAGCTGCCTTGGGAGGGCAAGTCAGTCCTTCAGTCCTTTCTCTTTTGTTTATTCATTGCTTGCCATGAGGCAGTAGAACCCTTTTTCATAGAATCATAGAATCATTAAGGCTGGAAAAGCCCTCTGAGATCATCGAGTCCAGCCTAGGACCTACCACCACCACTCAGCTAAACCCTGCCACTAAGTGTGGCATCCAGTCTGGCCTTAAACCCCTCCAGGGACGGGGACTCCACCACCTCCCTGGGCAGCCCAGCCCAGGGTTTGATCCCCCTTGCTGGGAGGAAGAGCTTCCCAATATCCAAGCTAAACCTCCCCTGGTGCAGCTTCAGGCTGTGCCCTCTCGTCCTGGCACAAACTGCCTGGGAGAAGAGCCCATCCCCCTCCTGCCTACACCTTCCCTTCAGGGAGTTGGAGAGAGTGAGAAGGTCCCCCCTGAGCCTCCTCTTCTCCAGGCTGAACAGCCCCAGCTCCCTCAGCCTCTCCTCATAAGATTTCCCCTCCAGTCCCTTCCCCACTCTGGTCTCTCTCCTCTGGACCCGCTCCAGCNGGGCACATGAAGCGTGCAAACGGTGTGCTGCTCTTTTACACTCTGTATTTCTTGATTTGCCTTGAAAAGCAGTCGCGTGCTTACAAAACCCAAGACTTCTGATGCAAACGTGCCCTCTCCAAATAACAATGGATTACAACCATCTCGGGGGAGGGGAAAGGGAGGCTGCTCCCCAAGCAGGACTTTGTCTGCGGCCCTGAGCTGGAAGGTCACTGCAGAAAAGGCAAAATAAACTTGTTGGAACAAGCGGCCGGCTGGTGGGAAGAGTTGCGAGCTCCTTCTGCTTGTACCCACCCCGAACGCCGTAGAAATGCAGCGCCGCTCTCACACTAACCACCTAAAATATATAGATGTGTATATAATTACACACAAATATACAGAGAAAATACGTTGCGTGGTCTGGTCCTTAAGGATTTTGCGTTAGAAAGAGCTTGTAGCCACACAAACACCATCACCTACAAAACGCCAACGGCCGTCGACCCCCAAACCGACACTTAAAAGGCCTCAAGCAACCGGTAGCTTCACAAATTTCCCCTCCCATCAAAGCAAAGTATCGAGAACAAATAAACGTTCTCGTATTTTCTGATGTCCGAAGCGTCGAGACGCAACTAGCAAACGCTACTCGGAGGCTGCAGGCTTTGGGGAGCTCCCAAATCCAGAAGAAAACCCAGAAGATCTTCATATTCCGGGACTTCCCGGCTTGGTTTTGGCTACGCTGTCTAAGAAAGCCCAGTCGGTTCTTCAATATGTTCCTCTCGGGAACCAATAATGAGGATTTCAATATGAAAAATAGAAGGAGATGTCACTCGGTACATGTTTTTGTGTTCCTTGGTACACGTTTTCATGTTCCTTGGTACAATTTTGTGTTCCTTGGTACAATTTTGTGTTCCTTGGTACATGTTTTCGTGTTCCTTGGTATGATTTCGTGTTCCTTGAGTGCACCTTTCTCCTCTACAAAGCGAAACCGCCACGGGACCGACGTAACTTGTCTTGGGCGTCGGTGGAGGAGCTACAATAAACAACTGGCAAGGTGCACTTTCCTCAGAAATCTGCTGAGGGAAGACTGAAGGAGCTGGGACTGTTTAGTGTGAGGTAGAGGAGGCTGAGGGGAGACCTCATGGCTCTCTCCAGCTCCCTGAAGGGACATTGCAGAGAGGTTGGTGCTGGGCTCTTCTCCCAGGGAATTAGCGCTAGAACCAGAGGGAATGGTTCCAAACTCCACCAGGGGAGGCTTCGACTGGAGAGGAGGGAACAATTTTTGCCAGGCAGAGCAGTCAGCTCCTGGAATAGGCTGCCCAGGGAGGGGGTTGAATCCCCATCCCTGGCCGTGTTTCAAGGGCGTTTAGATGTGGTGTTGGGGGAGATGGTTTAGGGGTGAACTTTGCAGAGTAGGGTTGAGGGTTGGACTCGATGATCCCAAGGGGCTTTTCCAACCTCAGAGATTCTAGGATTCGATGATTCACAGCAAGAAACTACCCGAGTCAAAGACGTGGTGGGTACCAAAGTCCCACGAGCACCTGCCAATGCTGCAAGAGAATCACAGAATCTCCTCGGATGGACAAGACCTAGAAGATCATCCAGTCCAAGCTGCGCGTGGACGGACCCGACTCCCCAACGCGGCGTTACGGAAGCGCGGCCGGAGCCCGGGGCCAGGCGCGGGGAAGCCGCTGCTGATGCCAACGCCAACTCCCCCTCCTCGCTTCTCCACCTGGGGAATTTCTCGCCTCGCTCTGCTCATCGGCCTCTCATCCCAAACACGCTCCAGGTGGCCAACTAAGGGCGGCTCCTCTGCTCCCCCAGGCAGAGGGGCTGTCCAAGGTGGGTCCTGCCTACTCGGGGGGG
>WEIS01082211.1:5501-22328 GCA_013389965.1 Todus mexicanus
TGGAGCGGGTCCAGAGGAGAGAGACCAGACTGGGGAAGGGACTGGAGGGGAAATCTTAGGAGGAGAGGCTGAGGGAGCTGGGGCTGTTCAGCCTGGAGAAGAGGAGGCTCGGGGGGGACCTTCTCACTCTCTACAACTCCCTGAAGGGAAGGTGTAGGCAGGAGGGGGATGGGCTCTTCTCTCAGGCAACTTGTGCCAGGACGAGAGGGCACAGCCTGAAGCTGCACCAGGGGAGGTTTAGGTTGGATGTTGGGAAGCTCTTCCTCACAGAAAGGGTGATAAAACACTGGAATGGGCTGCCCAGGGAGGTGGTGGAGTCACCGTCCCTGGAGGGGTTTAAGGCCAGACTGGATGCCACACTTAGTGGCAGGGTTTAGCTGAGTGGTGGTGGTAGGTCCTAGGCTGGACTTGATGATCTCAGAGGTCTTTTTCCAGCCTTAATTATTCTATGATTCTATTCTAAGCTATGGGGGAAAAAGAGATGGGGAAATGAGCGCTCTTCTTTAACTGCTACACCACGAAATAAAAGGCTCTCTCAAATAAATGCCAGTAACAAGCACGTGGTTTTAAAGGTACTTTCTTTAACGACCTGCCCCACTAAGTTTACTCAAGCAAGTGCCGCTGACTCCTAAAAGATTTGGCTATAAATTGGAGTTCCCCCTCGTGGTTACTCATGGCTCTGCCTCTGTCAGGTCCACAACTTCAAAAGCAAACCAGCAGCATCAGGGAAACAAATGAAATACGAAGCACAAAAGCTTGAAGCAGAACTGAAACACTGAGGGGGAGAAACAACGCAACACAAAAACCACGTTGGGTGGTTTGGGAGACAGGACCAAGGAGTTCTTTGCCTCGCAAAAGAAACGTGACAAAAATCTCTGCGCTGAAGAGCAGTTCAGAAAGCACCGAGAAAAGGAAGCAAGCAGAATTTCCTCAGACTTTGAGGAGGCAAAGCATGAGCTTGGGAAGTGCTTTGAAAACCAGGAGGGCAGCTCTGGAAGCTCGGCCTTTTTATCTTTTAACTGGTAATGCACTCCAAGCAGCAAGTTTGCAGCATCCTCAATAGAGAAAGCAGACCTTCCGAGAGAAAAATAAGGAAGGTGGCGCAAGAAGCAGCGCAGAAGCTGATGAGACAGAGAGGCAGGCGAAGCAGGAGGAGATAACATCTTGTACTGGACCAAAACAAAGCTGGAAAAAACCCAGCTAAAAACTTTTGAGTCATATAAGTCCTTCGTTCAGCTCAAAAAGCAGCAACGACAGACAAAACTTCAGCAGATGATTTTCTGCAGACTCCGGAAACATCCCAGTAATGACATTAATAAAGGCAGGATCGTACTCTGTAACTGGTGTCTTCAAATAAAAATGACCAGGCAGCACTTACCGCTTCAACCCGTGCAAGGATTATAGGAAACCCAAAAGCAGAAACGACAATCCCGGTCGTGAAGAAATAGGCCAGTTCCCTGCAGGCGCTGCTGGCCGCATCGCTGTCGTCACTTATTCTTTTGGCAATGAAGTGGGGAATGGGGCAGATGAAGTAGAATATTAAGACAAAGAGAGGCCAGTATACACTGGGGAGAGAGGAGAAAAGGAAACACGTCGTCAGCTGAGATGGCTGCTTCAATGAAAAGTATCTCCTTTAGCAAAAGTGACTGTTATGACAATTAGTTCATGGTTTGGAGGGTGGATTGTGGGGTTTATGTACAATTTAACCCCAAGCTTGCACCCAAAGGGGCAATCCCAGCACGTTTGCCCTGCACGCTGGCACAAGCATTGCCTTGTGTAGGGAAGGATCCACCCTCTCACACGGCCAAGCGTTAATTATTTTCCATTTACATCACCTCGTTGATTCAGCTCCCATCACTGCCTCACAAAACTGACCGTCACCACGCAGGGAATAGGAAGGGCAAGCGAGCAGGATGGGAACCACGAGCTTTCCCAAATTAGAGGGATCTTAGATTATAAGCAGGCTGAATGTGAAGACACAGCCTGGCGCTCTCATCGCTGTGTGAGAGCTCCCGATAGCTCCACCTGGATTTTTAAGGGTGACATCCCAGTTGGAGCCTTGTGAAGGCAGCTGTTTAAAGGAATTAAGAATCACAGAATAGTTTAGGTTGGACAGGACCTTCAAGATCCCCTAAGTCCAAGCCTCTGCCATGGGCAGGGACCCCTCCCACTAGAGCAGGTTGCTCAGAGCCCCATCCAACCTGGGTTTGAACACATCCAGTGATGGAGCATCCACAGCTTCCCTCGGCAACCTGGGACAGGGTCTCACCACTCTCAGAGTGAAGAACTTCTTCCTAATGTCTAACCTCAATCTCCCCTCTTCCAGTTTGAAGATACTAACCCTGTGCGAGGTTCAAAACGCCTGTTTGGCGACGGCACCGCTTGTCCCGAGAGCAAACAGCGCAGTTTTGGGTCCCATTTAATAGGGAAGCACAAGCAAGCCCTGACTGTGGGGCTGTCCCCTCAACACCGCAACAAACCCCACCCTGTTCCAGAAGCCCGAGCAAGAAGGTGCGGCTGGACACAACCAGCAGCTCCACCAAACGCCATGAACACCTTAATTAAGAGCAATTATGAAGTCCAGGGAAAGGAAGGGAAAGGAAGGGAAAGGAAGGGAAAGGAAGGGAAAGGAAGGGAAAGGAAGGGAAAGGAAGGGAAAGGAAGGGAAAGGAAGGGAAAGGAAGGGAAAGGAAGGGAAAGGAAGGGAAAGGAAGGGAAGGCAGGCAGGCCGCCGGAGCTCTCACCCGTAGTACTCCAGGGCACAGCCCAGCATGAGGAAGGTCAGCCCGATGGCTCCGCTGAAGGAAAGCGCCACAAGAGCTGCGAACGGCACGGGGAGGTCGGTGAGGAGAAGGGGGGAATCGCTGAGGGAAGAGCCGCCGCCGCCGCCGCCCCCCAGCCCCGCGGCTCAGCCCGCTGGGGAAGGGGAAGCGCCGAGCCCCGCTGGGAGCTGCCTCGCCTCCCTCAGAGCGGCCGTGGGAGGCGGCTCGGAGCTCTCGGCTCTGCTCTGCTCCGCTGTCCTCCCCCCCGTCCCGGTACCTTTGACCCCCGCCATGTTGTGGCCGCGGCTGAGGTGGCGCCGGAGCCGCTTCCGCCTTCCCGCCAAGCCCCGCCCGCGTCACGTGACCGGCCGCCTTAAAAAGGGCCCCTGAGCCCCTCCCCTGGGCGGGAAACGGGGCGGGCGCGAGCGCGAGCGCGAGCCGCCCGTCGCCATGGTGACCGGCGCCGGCCTTTCCCTGCCTCGGCCTCGGCCTCAAGAACCGTGTCCGCCGTACAACGTGTATATATACATCTATATGGTGTCCAGTATCACAGTGTCACCGAGGGTGGAAAAGACCCATAATAAAATCATCCAGTCCAACCTTTCACTCTAATCTTTATCACCCCTAAGACGTATCCCCGAGCACCTCATCTACACTTCTGATTTCACGTCAGCAACAGCCAACAGCTTTTTTAATACACGCTCCCTCTAACCGGTGAACGCCCATTGGGGTTTCCTTACCTGCAGCTGTAAGGAGAGCTCCTGTCATTATCCAGCACTTCATACTACAGCCACACTTGGTAGTTAAGGGTTGTCCATGTTTTCATTATAAACTGTATTTATAAATCACAGAATCATCTAAGTTGGAAAAGAGCTATAAGATCATCCANAGTTCACCCCTAAACCATCTCCCCGAACACCACATCTAAACGCCCTTGAAACACGGCCAGGGATGGGGATTCAACCCCCTCCCTGGGCAGCCTATTCCAGGAGCTGACTACTCTTGCTGTGAATTTTTTTTTCCTAATGTCCACTCTAAACCTCCCCTGTTGCAGCCTGAAGCCATCCCCTCTCGCTCTCTTGCTAATTACCTGGGAGAAGAGACCAGCACCAACCTGGTTCTGCATCATCGTCCACCTACTCTGCACCCAGAAGGGCACGGCTCTTCGAGCATTAGTTTTCAAGCTGTAGATTTCTGCAAGTTTGCTTTTGACACAAACCCAGCCTTTTTTGAGGGAGATTTTCATAGAATCACAGAGCGGTTTGGGTTGGAAGGGTCCTTAAAGATCATCTAATTCCTTGCCATAGGCAAGGACACCTTCCACTAGGTCTGGTTGCTCAATGCACCGTCCAACCTGGCCTTGAACACTTCCAGTAATGGAGCATCCACAGCTTCCCTGGGCAACCTGGGCCAGTCTCTCACCACCCTCAGAGTGAAGAACTTCTTCCTAATTTCTCATCTCAGTCTCCCCTCTTCCAATCTGAAGCCATCACCCCTCATCCTATCACTACAAGCTCTTATAAAAAGTCCCATCCTAGCTTTCCTGTAGCTCTCTTCCAATACTGGAAGGCCCCCAGAAGGTATTGGCAGAGCCTTCTCTTGTCCAGGTTGAACACCCCCAGCTCTCCCAGCCTGGCCTCCCAGGAGAGGGGTTACAGATCAAATTCATGCCCTCCTCTCGACCCACTCCAACAGATCCATGTCCTTCTTGTTTTGTGCAGCCCTTTGGATATGCCTCCACAGAGCAGTTTTCTTTAGGTATCCCCCATGTCTTCCTAGCAGCTCTTCTTGTTTCATGTCTTTTCTGATACAGAGTTTTTCCAAATTTCATTATTAATTTGCAATGCATTAGAGCCAGCAAGGCCGCCTAACTGAAACAGCAAGCTTAAGTAGCTAAATGTTTTGAGGGCAAATTTTGTTAGGTGCTACCTTTGTTGACTTGCTCGGGTCTCTGAAGCATCACTAACATAAGAATGGCAAGTGAGAAACTGCTTCCGTAACATCTTAATTTAGGAAAACCACCTGGAATGACAACCTGTGAATTACCACATGGTATTTTTGACCACTTGAAAGCCGTGACCACTGTTAGTGACCACCACCCATATCTTGGGAGCAGATGTATGATTTTAAAGGCATGGTGTGGTCATGGTTTGTGAGCAACAATTGAACACAGAAGATGTTGTAGGCCAAAGAGGTCTCCATTTCAGAGAGGTTGTGGAGTCTTCTTCTCTGAAGACATTAAAAACCCACCGGGATGCATTCCTGTGTGACCTACTCTGGCAGGGGGGCTGGACTAGATGATCTTTCAAGGTCCTTTCCAACCCCAAACACTCTGTGATCCTGTGATTTGGATGTGGTGTTGTTTATCCAGAATTTATAGAGAGGTTCCTCTGAACTGTGTTTAAAACAAGAAGGTAAAGGGGTTTTTCTCCCTCCACACACACCCTCCCCCCCAGCACAAAATATACCTGAATACGTTAATTTGAGCTTTTTAATGTATATACAAATGTTTTAGACCAGTCACAACTTCATTGAGTATATACCATATTTACAAAAATTACAATAATTTAGTCAAACAATAAACCTGAACATTGATAACCTCTGTCACTACCAGATATGACAAGAAATTTTTTAATTTTTTTTTTTTTTTTTAGTTAACTATTTTGATATACATACGTCCTAATACTTTCATGCATTCATAAAAACATTAGGGATGGAAGTAATCAAAGCTGAAGTGGGGTAGGGGTTTCTTTTGGTAGATCGAGTTTAATGATGGATTTGGATGGCGTGAACGTATGAGTCTCCGGAGTTATGTGCCGTGACGAACTCGATACAAAGCTAACGGAGTTTTCATCATTAAAAAAAGTACGTTATGGTAATGAGATCCTTTTTATTATATAGGCATAGGTCACGATATCTACAAATGTGAATGAGAAACAATAACCCAACAAATCACAGGAACATGATTCACATTCCAGTTTTCTCTTTAAATAAGACGAGCACATACTGGATCAAAAACATTAATAAATAACATCCAGTTTGTTACTATTATCTTAAGGTCTTTTTATATAAAAGGAGACCTAGGTGTTGGTTTCACATCTTCAATTAATGGCAGTAAATGATGGACCAGTACAACAAAAGGATGACTTTTGTACAGAAAGCGATGTACTTTGACACACGGTCTTTTGCAGTAAAAGGTTTGCCACTTGAAAAATGTTAAGTGCAACAACAAGTGGATTGTCTTTAAAAACCACCAGCTTGAAAGACTCGCATCAGATGGCAACCTGGCCCTTCAGCAGCAAATACAAACAATTTCCTGCCCTCCTTCTGGACCTTTCCAAGCTCCATTGCAGATACAACGTGTTGGTAAATAAACCTCTAACTTTAGTTTATTCTACAAAAGGAGAACGCCAGGATTCGGGGTGAAGAGCGTAACTTGCTTTTTAACTAGCAAAGATGCTTCAGCTTAAGCATCGGAGATATCTCCGTGTAATGTTATTGCTTTGGTCCAATATAAACTTTTAAGATAACCAATTTGCACTGTGTTTACCTCAAAAAACCAGACCCGGCCCACAGATGTCTACGTGACAACTTGTACACCGTGATCTGAAAAGCAAAGTTGCAACAGGTTGCATTCTGCCAAGAGCCTTTGCCAAGTGCTCCGGAGCTGATAAAGGCATAGAGGTGATACAAGTGGGTTGGAAAAAGTCTTCTGAATCCTCAGGAGGGAGTCAATAGTTACCTAGAGACTGGGAGGTTTCTAAAACTTTTGCAGCAGAGTTTTGGTGTGTTGATATTTCTTTCGTTTGATGGTTTCAAGCTATTGATGAGAACTTAATGGGAAATGCAGTACGTGCTCATTCCTCACTTTTACAAACGTGGACTCACCCTTCCCCCCCAATTCCCTATTCCCCCAGAACCGCTGGTTAACAAACCAACAAGGCGTTGTTCAACACCAGCTACTTGTTCCTTGCTTTAAAAGACACTCGGTCCATAACGCTGAGGAATTTCTCCTGCACATTTCACTGCTGGACTGTGAGGTGAAGCACGGCATTAACGCGTAAAGCAGCAGTCGGCTGCCACGCGGATCTAACCTAAGATTCAGCTCTGTCTCTATTCAGGCAGAATACACTAACTGAGCAATTAAGCAGCAAATGGTGACCGTTAGAAGTGTGCCTAAACCACATCCGAGCACTTCAATTTGATAAAGTTTGAGCCAAACCTAGGAAGAAAGCACATCAAAGTTGGGGCTACCCCAGTTATTGAACTCAACTGAAGCGTTGCCATATCACACATCACCAGGAAAAGAAAAAAGAAAAGAAAAGAAAAAGTAGGAAATCCACCAGATACAACTGTGCCGGAGAGACAACAACTCCGCCTTTCCCCGGAATGTGTTCTCTCTCGCCCCACCTGAATCCAAATCAAAATATAGAAGTTGCAAGAAACTGTAACCCCGTGGCTCTCCTGTGGCGAGCCAGGTGGCTAGAGTTCCTCGGAGCTCAGGATTCTTGATCCAAGCATAAGGAAACCTTTCTCCTGTTCTTCATGATAAGTATTAGGCTCTTAGTTCTCTGAAACTTCTGAATTTCCGGCCAGAGTTTGGTTGATCTGTGACATTTGTGACAAGAGACTATATAAGAACTAGCACAGGTCTGTAGTGGAGACTGAGAAAGTACCTAATACAAGGGTTTTTGTCCTTGGTTTTCAAATTCTGACCAGGCATCGTTTAGCTCCATAAATATCATCTTTGCATATTGTTCATATGGCTGCCCAGTAGCCTGGAAGAAAAACAGAAAGAGGGGATGTCACATCTGCCAGAAGACAGCAAGCTGACATTCCAGCTGTCACATTCTCAAGCAGTTATCGTTCACGTTCTGTGGATGGTTTTCATTTATTCTTTCACATATTCTACTGGTGAGGGTTGCTTACCTTGTTTACAGCTTAAGAATTTCTCAGTTTTTCAGCTCTCCTGCTCCTCAGAGCTGATAACCCCCAAGTGTGATAAAGCACTGCAGTCCCAAGGGTGAAAAAAACCCTTAACCTGGGCTTTGCAAGAGGCATTTTACCTGCACTGAAGGGAAGGAGCTGCCGTCTGACACAGTTCCATGATAAAAGTAGTGCTCCTGCAAGCCTCTAGGCAACCCACATCTTACCAAGCCTTGTCCGTTGCCCTGAAACCCTCACTAGAAACCTCCACTTCCTTAAAAGTGGAAGCTCATCATCTCCATGGGGTTTCCCAGACGGCATCATTGCCCTCCAGTTGGCAAGTGTAAGCAGCACGACCACAAGCCTTAAGTTAGACAATCAGACAACACCATTCTGCAATTTTAGAAGTTCGATTTTAAGGCCCTTGTCCTTTTGTATGCCTTTATCACTCCTTTGTCTCCTTCAGCAGGCACATTATTCTGGACTGATGTTCACCACTAGTATGGCTTGGAGTCAAAAGTGGGGGTCACAAAAGCTGGAGATCTAAATCTCTGTTGCTTGGAGCAGCAGGTACCAAGCATAGTCTTGGGGCTGGGAGCGGTTAGAGTTCTCACCCTTCAGAAGCTGGCAAAAATCTTGAAAGACTTTCTACGAAGCTGTTTGCACCGATAAATTAACCGGCCACATTCAACACTAAGAGAACAGTGACAATTTCTGTACGACGTGGAACTAGGAAAGCCTTACCTTGTCAGGATGAACGACAAGCACTGCCCGCCGGTAGACCTTCTTCACCTGCTCCGGCGTGACAAGATCTGCCATGCTAACAGGTTTCCACTTGGTCTCCCCTGCCCATAGGACCGTATGCATTGTGGACAGCAGGGCTCTTATATTTCTCTCCTTCCCTTCAATCCATTCCAGGACCTGGAGAGGAGAATGTGAGTCTCAATTTATGCCGTACATTAGATATTCCAGTAGGAAAAAGTGTCTTCATTTGAATAGCAATGACTCCAAGGAGCATCTTATATTTCTTCCCAAGCTTTAGACAAACATTAGAAGATATTTGTCAGTCTCTATTTTGTCATGTCCATTGAGGGTGGTGAGACGCTGGCACAGGTTGTCCAGGGAAGTTGTGGATGCTCCAGCCCTGGAAATGTTGGATGGGGCTTGGAGCAACCTGCTCTAGTGGGAGGTGTCCCTGCCCAGGGCAGGGGGGTTGGAACTGGATGATCTTGAAGGTCCCTTCCAACCAAAAACATTCTGTGATTAGTTTTTTTATCACTGCTTGAAAGTTAAGACACACCTTGAGCAACACCCCTGCTAAAAATACTGAGCTGGTTGCGCTTACGAACAGTCATTAGAAGGAACAGTCAAAATATAAACTAAACGTTTAACTGTGAGGCTCTTAATTGCCACACCTAAAAAAAGCTCGACTAGAACTCTGCTGTGGATGTGTATCTTTTGGGCACGTCTAGAGTTAAGTCTTCTAAAGACTCATGTCAAAGGTTGGTTTCAGCACAAACCTTTCCAAGCCTCAATTTCCTCCACGTGCCTATTTTCTACTTGCAATCCAGCAGCCAAATAAAGCAACAGGTAGTCCACTTTCCTACACACGGCAGCCCCACTTTGTGGTTGCCACCTTAGCCTACGGCTGGGGAAGGGCAAGAGGCAAGGGAAGCAAACCTGAAAACCAAAACCTAAATAGATGGTGCAGTTCCAGGCTGAACTGAAGTGACTCAATGAAGCAAAACGCATCAGAGCAAAGAGAATAGTATTGGGAAGGGAACTTCAGCTGCGTGCTTCAGCGATTCGGCAGCTCACTGGGGGAAAATGCTGCAGACATTAAGTGGTACTGCATGAATCGCTGAAGTTGTCCAGCTTATGAATTGGCCAAACTGGCCAGCACCTGATGGCCTGACAGCTGTCCAGCTTGGTTACAAGGGGCTGATATTCATGTCCAGCATGGTTGCTGGCACACGCCTTCCAGAGGTTAAAACCTTTCCACAAGGTTAAAATAAATAAATAAAATATTTTTAAAATCATTCATCCTGTTTTCTAGAAGTTTGCTTGGCTTCTGCTTGGGCTTTTCCTCCCACTTCTGTATCCTTCTGTAATTATAAGTCAAGGGGTTGCATTTCGAATGTAGAGCAGGTCAGGCTGAGTCTCCTTCCCTTCGTAATAAATCTGCAGTTTGTCAATTTATTGAGGACATATGAAGGAATTACAAAGCAGGCAAGATTAATGAGACAGAGGATTAGCTCAATTAGCTGTGCCTGCTAATCAGGGCTGGAGTGCTGGGGAAGACCAGCAGCCCTGTCAGTAATTCTGTTGGCCGCAGTCTGAGTTAGGACAGAAACGTAACCTTGGAGTTTTAAATCCATTCCAGGGGATGTTCACATCTCCAGGGAAGGCAGGAGAATTTATTAAATGAACAAACAGGAGGAAGTTCTCACTTTATGCCCCAAGGCAATCTCATCATGGGGAGAACATCCCTCCTGTCACCAAACCCTGGGTTTGGCAGAGGTGGTCACTGCTCTTTGGATGGTTTCAAGCTATTGATGAGAACATCTTCATTTGTAAGAGGCTATGTCAGAACGGGGTTTTTACAAACTTGCCACTTTTTCTAAGTAATATCTCTCCTTCTGATGAGAGTCCTCCAGATATCCCCCAACACCTGCAGTTGATAACTTTGTCTTCCTGGTGACACCAGCTCACTGCTGTCTGGGACACAAAGAGGGAGCACAGCGGTTTATGGCGCTATCGAGTTTAGACGCCTACTTTACAGAAAGCAAGCATGAGAGAGAGCTCAGGGACCTTGGCAGCCAGAGGCTGCGCGTTAAAGGAAGTGCTAAAACAGGAGGAGAGCTTCTGGCTCGAAATGATCTGAAAGATTTGCTCAGCTGCCTCACACGCAGGATGGCTGCTGGCTTAGTGTCCCTTCCACCTTTGACACCTCCAGCATGTTGAGAATGAAAGACGTTGAATGACTGAGCGAGCATAAAAAAGAACGTTGCTCACCTTCAGCTTTTCAGGGTCCATCTCTTTAGCCATTTCTTCTTTTCTCATCTCAGCTATTGTTTTGGGGCCCTTCTTGTCCTTGTGAGCATTAAAACCTTGACCAGATAATAGATCCTCGAAATCCGCAGACACTTTTGGTTTTGCATCTGGAGAAAACAAAAAGATTGGAAGTTGGTATCACAATACAGGTTTATTTAATGCTGCTTTTCCACCCTGCAAACATTCCGGGTGAGGTTGGATGGGGCTTTGAGCAACACGGTCTAGTGGGAGGTGTCCCTGCTCATAGCAAAGGGGTTTGAACTAGATGATCTTTAAGGTCTCTTCCAACCCAAACCATGCTATGATTCTAAATATTAGAGACTAGGACAGTACAACTAACACTGAACTTTATGTATCATCAGACAATCAGCGTGACTTACTTGCTTAGACCCTAACCTGTTAAGGTATTCAAGCATTAAACCAACATTAGAAGGAGCCAACCTTTTGGATGCTGAGCTCTGGAAAGCTTACCAACATTAGCCGGGCCTTTTCCACGTTCGTTCTGCGCTCCCGGCATTGCTGAGAAGCTCACGTTGTAGTTGGGTTTGTTCTGGGGAGAGGCGTGAGGCATGCTCGGCTGGGCTTTGGGCTGTGTCTGCTGCCAGCCGTAGCCAGCTCCTTGCTGCCAGCCGCTGCCGCCCATGGGCTGGGGAGAAGGTTTCTGCGGCGAGGGAGGGAATCCTCCACCCATGCCTGTCGGCGTGGTCGGTTTGCTGGCAAACGAAGGGCCACCTGCAGAGCACGGGGAAAGGAGTGACCGTGGATGTTAGCAAACAGAATACTGACTTGCCTCCACATAAGGGAACTTAAAATCCCCAAGGCAGCTCGATTCTGTTTTCAGCTCTGCCACAAACTGATTTTTGCCCTTCAACATTCCTACTGCTGCTCTGCAAGCTGCTTAGAAGACAGCACCTGCCTTTGGAGATGACACAGGACCTGGAGTAGTCGTTTGTTGGGGCAACTCAGGGAAAGCTGCATGCAGCTAACCGGGAACCAGAGCTGCTCTGTGTTACGGTGGCAACGTCAAGTTGACGTGTGGAAATAGTATCTCCTTGTGCTGCGCTGATGTAATACTATCCCCTCGAGCTGCGTGTTTCAGCACCTCATTACTTTAGGGGATGCTTTTCTGGCTCAGTTCATGGTGGGAGGTACACGGCGTTCATGTTTTATTACTGGAGATGCTCATCTTTGAGCTCTGAAATGAAAACTGGATCGAGCGCTTCCAACTTAGCTGTGAACAACAAAAAACGTGGTTAAGCATCCTGCGGGTGCCAAGTCGTTTGTTTTGAAACTCCACAGCTTCCCTAGAGAATACATGTTTTAAAAGCACCTCGATGGCTCCGACATAGATCTTGGCATGCTTTGTATTTTCCTCCTGCAGAGCAGCCAGTGATCCAGCAGAGGGAACTGGGAAACCTAATTCCAGAACCATGCTGCTACTGACGCAAAGGAGAAAACAAACATCAGATAAAACCACAATGGCTTGCAAAGAGCTGAGGGCAGTGACAAAGGGGAGAAAAATCTATTTACCAGAGTCAGAGAAGCCAACACGCTGGGTTTTAAGGAAAAGTTTAGTAATGTGTCAGAACTGGCTTTTTAACAATGGATTCGAGGGCTTGCTGATTATTTTCTCAGATTAAACAAGGAGAAAATGCTTGTCAAGAGTCAAGCAAGCAGTCTTTTGCGGCCAGGCGCAAATGAAAATGGGTTCAGACTCCACCTTTAGACAGCATGGAAAATTAGAGGTGGATCAGTGAGGTTCCACAGGTTTCCTCACACAGGACAAAAATGAGTCAAGTCTGGAAGGGAACAATTCCCCAAGGACCCCAGGAGCTTGGAAGGAGCCAAAGGCTGCTCCCAGGCACTGCTCCAGGGGCTGTAGCAACAGTTCTCCAGTTGGAGTTAAAGACAGAGCATCCTTAGCCAGAGACTCTTTAGAGGTCCCAACAAGCTGGCAACAGGTTTTTCAGATGGAGGATCAGTAAAAGCACAGATTTGTGAGAGCTTACAGAGGACCAGGCAGCACGGAAAGCTTGAAAGCAGCACTGGCGTGCAGGTAGTTTGAGAGGCCCCACGGAGCTCTTTGGCACACACCAGGCCGTTCGTTCTACTTCTCCAAAACAGAGCTGGTCATCTTTAAAATGGATTTATTTTCCTAAGGGATGCAAACCTGCTAAACTTGCTCCAAGGCTCCCCAGATCAGCAAACGGATCCAGCGTTTGGGGTTTAGGCTGATGAGTGGGAGTGCTGTGCAGAGATCCTGTAGGACTGGTGGCAGCTGACTTACTGCCCATTCCTAGGCCACCTTAAAAGGAAAAAAAAATAAAAATATATATAGAATAAAAAAATAAACTCAGTTTTTATCCCTATTTTACATGAGTGCAGTGTTCAGTCATGTGACATTTGAAGACTGATCTTAAAATTGAGCATAGCATTGTCAGGTTCCTCAGCAGCCTCAGCTCAGCGCTGGCCCAGACGAGTTGCACACCCACTCACAATTAGGCTCAGCAACAAGAACGTTCCCTAGGCTGTCTGCGGTGACAGAGTCATTACGACAAATCGGTATTTTAAGAACTAGAAGCCTTCAGGAAGCAACTTTTGGAGGGCATAACTACTCTCCCAAGGTTAGAGAGAACCGTGGTATTATTGGGCAGCATCCTAGGAACGCACAGCACTTCCCAGATCCTCCTCGTGGCTGTACGCTGGAGTGAAACACGACTATGTGCACCTGCACCGTGTTCAGCTTCAGGCCCTGGCTTCTTGAGGGAGGAAACCCAGATTTTTTTGAACAGAAAGAGTTTGGTAGTCTTTACCTGGATCCTCATCTGGTTGTTTGGGAGATCAGGACAAGAGGTACAGCGTACCGGCTGCAGTTCAGCCGAGACTAACTAAAATCCCAACGGAAGCTTTGTTATGTCAGTCAAAGTCGTAAGCAGCAGGAAGATGGAACCTTGCTCTCTGCAGTCACTAGTATTAGTCGCTTTTTCCCTCTTCAGTCTCATTTTCCCTCTGCCTCTCCTCTCCCAGGGCACCTCAAGGTTTTTTTTGTTAGATATCCTGAATTTTTATGATACACACCTGGTTTGTTGGACCAGTCCCAACCACTGGAAACATCTGGTTGTATGGAAACTGTTGGTGTGCTAGAAGCTAAGCAGAAGGATTACGTATAAATATCTCAAAGTAGTACAGCAAAACCAACATAATCCAATGCCTAGAAAGACCAGGGGGCAAGGAGCAGGACAGTATTGCGTCCATCTACCATTTGCTAATTAGAGGTGAACTTCTCCCCCATCGTGGGCGTTGCAAATTTAACACTTTTTGCTGATCTCATACTACATAAGAAGTATGTGGGGAAGGACACGGATTTACAGTGTCCGTTTGATGGTTGCTTTGGTCAGAGGCTTTATATACTTATTTATAAAAACCTTCCCACCAGAATAACACCTGGGGTTTTGTGTTCCCGAAAACACCTCAACCCAAGCAGATATCCCACATGTGAAGGGCAAGGATGGAGAAAAACAATAAAGCAAAGCAGCCTGAAGAGATGGAAACCAGAAAGAACACACACAGTCCTCCCTTCAACCCTGCCTCGAATGAAGTCTGTATGTCTCCACGGCTCAGCCTGCCAGCATTTCATTATCCGTAGACACTGGCACGGTAATTTAATGCCTCATCATGGTGGGATACCATTTAAATTCTTTTCATTAGTTCAGCCAGCTCCGAGAGTGACCCAACCGTCTTATTCACGGAGTTAATATCCAGTCCCCAAGTCTGGCACGGAAAGGACGCGAGCAGCGCCAGCATTCCCCGCTTTGTCATTCTGCCTTTCCAGCGAGACTGTTGCACCCACGGGACGTGTTAGATGATCTGACACGAATGAATTCGTATCTGACCACGTTTCAGAGAAGGTTCCAACATTAAATTTCAGCACGGGGTGGGTGGAGGAGGGGGCAACTAAGGAACATTTCGAACAAAGAGAAGAAAAAAGTTCAATAAAGAAATAAAATAATCCTTCTTTTCAACTAAGAGTCAAATTCAGCTGTGCGTTTGGCCGGGGTTACTATCAGAACTAAAGCAAGCAGATGCCTGTAGCTAAAATCACCAAAGGACATGTGTTTTCTTTAGCAGGCTTAATATGCCATGCTCTATTTAGCCCAATTAATGGTAGTTTGGTTCAAACGAGACCTCAGAACCACAGGAATACGCAGACAGACATTCCTCATGGTCTCCTCTGGTTTTTTTCTTCTATGTATACAAATAGTTTAATGAATTAAATATAAGGCTTGAGCAAAGCTAGGCTCGTCCTACCACACTTCAAATTATGACTACGCTTTAAGTCTGGAGACAAAAAGCTCTTTCCTGTTTAGTGGGGTTTCTGTGGCTTGGAGGCGTTTCGTGGGAAGCATCAGTTTGGACTTAATGGCTCCATCGCTCTTTAAAAGCAGCATTTCATGTTTACTTAAACACACTAGAAGAGCCTCACTTTCTTACCCATGTGAAAGGGATCGCTGTGCACTGTCGGTGAAGGACTTCTTGTTGCTTGAAGGAAAGGATCACCAGGGACAGCTGACGAACCAAGGAAGGAACCCAGGAGGTCTGGACCGGTTTGCTTCGGGCTACTTCCAAATGGATCAAAGGCAGCGGCTGCAAAAAGATATTTGAGGAAACTAAATCGTTAACTTGTACAGGGAATGTGCTTCAGGGAAAAGGCACTGGTGGGTGGAGAAGAAAACCTAATACCTGCAGATACCAACCAGGAGACAGCATGCGACTGTGGGAGAGCAACTGGAAAGTATCAATCCTCTGGCCAAATTCTAAGGGGCCTAGAGAGCCACATGACTCGGTCATGGCAACACATCTGCTAATCCCATCTGCCTTCTCCAAAGAGAAGGGCTGAATTTAGGAGCAGTTGAAGCGAGTATTTCAATCGTTAGACAGTTTGGATGAAGTTTCTGCTTGCACATACTGCCAATACAGTAATGGACGGTGAGGGACAGCCGGGAGCTTGGAGTTAGCACCCTGGTGCAATTCCTGCTTCCTCGCAAGAGCGGAACGGGTTCCGAGGTGATTTTAGCCTGTCAAAGGTTATACATGTTGAGGACCATCTTTCAGCCATAGCTTTGGGAAATAACTGGTATCTTTCCTACATAGCATCACTTGTTGCAAAAATCCAGTTCATTCTCAGACTCCACTTTTGATCAATTTGTTTTGCCTACTGTCTTTCATGACAAAAAAAACCAAACAATCAACCCAACCAACAAAAGAAACCCTCTGAAGTCACTCAAATTCTTACTTGCCAACAAGTTTAAGGTAAAGAACGTCCTGACCAGAGATGCAACATACACCATTGGGAGAAAGATAAAAACCTGAGGAGCTGTGCATTGTGTCAATGACGCTGCTCATTACTTATATTACTCATTGTTTAGGAGACTTCATAAATTACTGGTCTTCACTTATCTAGCAAGCTCTTATTCTTGCTTTCCTGGCTTGGGGCAATTCCTTTCTCTTTCAAGCACCAGTCTGGCTCTGCAGAGCTTAACAACAGTATCTAGAAACCTTTTCCCGATGCTGTTGTTGCACCTTTACCTTGTGAGATGGCCCTTCCCACCCCTGGGTGAAAGCTCTCGGACTGTGCATACAGCCACAGCAGGATGAACCTTCTCCATATACAAGTTATCCAATTTCTTTCACAGAAACTTGTTTTCTCATCCCCTCTCCTGCCTCCAGTTNGTTCTGTAACTGCCCCTGTCCCCTTCACTTCAAAGAACACCATGGGCAGAGCTGGTGTTTGAGTGTACTAGCAGACAACCTCTCAAAGCCTGCAGGGGTTTCTTTTGTCTAGCTGAGAAAGGAGGGCTGAAGAAGAGTCTTCAGAACTTGGCTTTTTTAATTTTAAAATTAATGTATATTCTTATCACATGCATTACTGGACACATCATAAGAGCAAAACTGATGATTTCCAGTGGCTGTCAGTGTAAGGAGCCAGCCTAACATCTGGGTGAGCTCCAGTAGAGACTTCAGCAAACAAACTAGATTATCTGCTTTGTGTTCTTGAGTGTGAAGATGCACCAATGTCTAGACAGGA
>WEIS01082231.1:0-14433 GCA_013389965.1 Todus mexicanus
GAGCCATAACTTATCAGAATCCTCTTTTCTAACAGAGATAGTCGTCTCAGTCCTGGATATTTACTTCAACCCAACCCAAAATAGAACAGAAAGGGCCATATTCCTTTCATCTCCCACCAGAGTACAGACAGTGCTGCTTATCTGAGTGGCAGTGCCCACTCCTGTGGACTTTGTTCATTCACCTGAGGAGCCCCAGAAAACTTCAGTCTCATCTTTCTACGCTACCTTTTCTCTGACTAATGGATGTATAAATCATTATCCAGAACCTCTATGCTAAAGATGGAACGAACAGAGAGGAAACAGACTGCTTCTCAGCCAAAGCAGAAAATCCTAATACACTCCTGCAGACCCTCCTGTGAAGCTCATAAAAACTGAACCAGCTAGGTATTACCTTCATATAATACTTGTATTTCTAATTTATTTGCTGCTGTCGCTATTTTCAAAGTAATTGTTTTAAAATCTGTTCTTTTGGAATGCTCTGTTTTCTGGAAGAAGGTTGAACTCTCTTGTGCCTAGATCATATGCTGGGTCAACATGTTCAAATGCCTAGTCTTATTTTTTCACTGAACAGTGAATCAAATTTACCAGTTAACTTCAGAAGCATACTCCATAATTCAGCAGCACATTCCAGGGAAGATGGCAACAATACTAAAAATGGAAAATGAACTGATATTAACAGCAACAGGAAATAATTAAGGAAATGGAACAAAAGAGTTATGAGAGAAAATTAAAAGGACTAAAAATAAGTCTATTTTGCTGTGAAATAACTCTGAGAGGAAAGCAATTATACAGCCCCTCATATGGTTTTGCTTCATTCTATCCCCAGGGGCACTCTGTCCCTATTGTAACGTAAAAAAAAATTCACGACACACAAAAGGAAGTAATTTGTCCCTGTTTTTTAGGAAAGTTTTCCCTGGCTTCATTGTGAAGAAAGCTTTTGCTATGAAGACTCCATCAGCTTCTTCTTTCTTAGAGAAAAAATATGATGACCAATATGCAGCCGAAACAAAGAGCAATAGTAAATACTGGAATCAGACACATTTTAAACAGTCTGCTCCAAAACTGTGAGATATAAGAGTCATGCAATTCTATTGTTGTTCTATTTTTTTGTCTTAAAATTTCGTTACTTGCTCTGATATACACGCTCTGACTCCCTCTGGCAGGCATTCTCAGAACATACTGAACACACACCAACAAAACCATGACAAAGCACTTCAAACAACTACCACTTTATTTTAAAATGCCAAAGAGACTTATTTCCAGAATCACCTTTTTAAAGCAAATGTTTCTAGAAATTATCCTAATCCCACTGATATATCCATGAGAGCAAACTGTCTTCTCTGCCCTAAAAGTAAAGATCTGCAGACTCAGAAGAATAGGATGAAGGATACCAGTGTCCTAGGAGAATACTCCACCTGTATGCTAACATCTGCTCCTCTTTATGCACTTAACTCGGAAGAGTTGCTGGAGAAATGTACAAACAGTCCTTGAAACTTGATCTGGAACCCAGCAGCTCTCCTTCTCAGTGGGTCTGATCTAGCTAATGGTGAGATTTCAAACGCACCGAAGGCTCTGGACATGTTCTCTGAGAGCCTGTTAGGAGCTTGTTCTTTTACACCTTTGCTTTTTTTTTTCTGGACACACTATTATCTTAGACCATTTTTCCTCCAATCTCTTAAAACTTCCTCTCTGACAGAAGCTCTGACTCCTTTTTGTACACTCCCCCCATAGCCCTTTAGATCTGACTCTAAACCCTAAAATAGATACCAACAATTTATAAGTTTTTACCATTGGACTTTCAGAATTAACTCTCTGATGAGATTAAGGATAGATAAATTCCATGCCATTCATCATCCTATCTGTCCAGAGTCAAGAACATCATAAAACTTTAACTTACAGTTATTCCACATTTATAATATTAGCTAGAGGAGTAGCAAATGAGTTTTCATTGCTGATATTAGTAAAGGTGGGCACTGCACTAAAAGTCTAAATGTACTTTAAAGGTCACACAACTACACCGGACAGCTGAAAGGCATTACATCTCCAGATCACAAGCTATGCAATGTACAGTGTAAGGATAAACATTAAGATTACTGAAAGTCAATTTAAAGCACGCTTGGAGAGTCTCCACCATAGAAGTTACAAAAATTTCAAAGAAATAGATTTATCAAGCAATTGCCCACATAACCGCATTTTAATGAACCCTCTCACGTGGGCTGTATTTAGCAGGAGAAATGGCCGGAACAGAACGCGTTTTAATAATCTTTACCTCCTCAACATTGTTGTGTGCATTACACACACAGGAAACTTGATTACAACTCTCAAATTCAATTCAAACAATAATCCAGATAAATTTACCGTGGACAGAGATACTTGCTACCTTCACAGACAACCACAGACTCCTTCCTGGTAGAATTAAGTAATGAGTAGAAGATTACAAAGGAAAAAGGCTGACAATTTTCCCCCAGCATGTGCCCAGCCCTCCCTGCAGCGTGCCTTCGCTGTTCGTATCTGCACGGACAGCTGGACTTCCTGCCTTTGGATCTGTCCATAAGACGCTCAGGAAGGAAGGTTTATCTTCATATGTTTTCCATGAAGTACTTTAATGACTAAATTCTGGAGTGCTGAGTCACACTGACCTTTCACATACCCCATCCAAATTGTTATTGTTCTCCCTACTCCAACTTTCCTATTTTTATGTGACTTTTCCTCATTTAAATTGTATTTAGATTTTCTACAACAGTTATTTAAATTTTAGCTAATTTTTTTTTAATGCAGGATAGTAATGCTCTTTTTCATTACACAGTTATAAAAATTAAGTTTATGTCCATTCTCCCAATTAAAATATTACAAAAAGGACCAGTAATGTTCTGGGGTTTCGAGGGGCGGAGGGAGTGTTTGTTAGACTGACACCACTGTAAGCCTTACTCACTACTCTCCTCATTGTTCAAGCATTTCTAGCTTCTTGAGAATTTCAATATACATTATGAGTGAAATTGACTTATAGTAGTATCAACTTAATTTCACTGTCTTGTACTTCTCAAAATATTAATTGCTTCAAATGTTACATGCCTTAGAAAGATTTGAAAGAGTCTGGTAGACCACTCTGCCTGAATCAAGCCTCCCTTGGAGGTACTGGAGCCTGTTTTAAAAAAGAAAGGGGTTTTTTCCAACTCCAGCTATTCATCAAAATGAACATATTTGCCTTCAGGATGGCTTTCTTTCAAAGAACTGTCTTGGAGCTCAAGATATCTTAGTCTGAGATTCTGACAACCAAAGATTACTTGTATCAGTAATCACAAAAGTATGTTCATTGTCCTACTGTTTCAAATTTACAGAGGAAAAGTCTCCCTTTTTGCAACGCTTATTGCCAAACTTTGAATCTCAACATCTGACCGCTGCCTCTACCACATTCTGAAGAAAACATATCTACAGATACTCCTCTCTTCTAGCTAAAGATAAAAAGATCTCTCATGGAAAACTGGAAGTCTGTTAACAAAGTACTCACCAAACTCCCAGCAACAGCTGTTGAAGAAAGAATTCCTGAATCTCTGCTGAATATGATCCTGCCCAACTACTGCGTGTTGAAGGGGTGTGGTGTAAAGCTACAGAGGCAGGAGTGCAACCTGATCTTCCCAGAACATGCTCCTACCCGTGGATTAATCGGCTAGTCCTTGTTCTTGCTTTCTGCAAAGCGCATAGGCTCACTCTGAGCACAAGCCAGGAGAGCAGCAGCAGACACGCTTCCTGTTTAAAGTTTTCTGGTCTGCCTGTAGCTCAGAGTGACTGTTTTCTAAATAGCACTAGCTGAAATGAAGTACACTTCCGAAGAACAAGAGATGGTCTGTAGGGTTTTCTATTCATTGTACCCTGTGGGATTCAATACGGCTCCCAAGGATGCTGCATTCACTGCCTATGTAAGAGAGACACATTGCTGTTTACTGTTGGGTTTGGTTTGTTTGTTTCCAAATCAAGCGAGGTTACCCACTCCAGGTCCAGGCTGCATTCATCATAGTACCTGGAGCTGCACTACAGAAACCTTTCTGCCCTCAGCTAGAACACACCATCTATTTACAAATCATGCTAGGATGTGCTAAAATCGAAGTTAAGCATCCTTAAGAGTACCACGGTTGAAGATGGGGATGGGGACTCCCGTTGTAAGACTAAGACTTTGTAACTTGTGGGTGTAGAGACAGACGACTAGAATCCTAGTCCTGGACACGCAAGATGAGAATTTCACATAGCACGGATTAAACAGCAACAGAGGTAGAAGCAACGGCCAAAGAACAGTAATTTACACAGTTCACAGCCATAACTAACTGCAGCTATTTCTGGGCAAAGACCAACAGGTGAGCAAAATTACTTGCATTGAAGATTTATATTCACCTGTTCATTGCCATTCTGAAACAGATTGGAAGTTTCTCATAGTCAGTTAACAGATTAACTACCTTTGACATAAACAGAAGCATTCCTTCTGGAGCTTCTTAGATCTCCTGTCTGTTGTTCCCAACTGTAAGAATGTCTAATACCTTTCAAGGAACAGTCAGTAGTCAGCTGAGTCTACTGAGTATTAACTAGGTCAGGAAACACACGGATAAACTGTCCTGAAATGGTTTAGAAGCACTCACAAAGTGAATAGGCAGTTTCAATGCTGAGGATGGGGTTCTACCATACAGTTACTAATTGCCAGCTCCTAGCTCACAAAAAGCGAGGAGCAACCCAGCTCAGGAGAAGTTAAATGGAAACAGTCAGTCATCTGTATGACAAACACCAATCCTCTGAAAAATACATGTTAAGAATTAGTATCTGTCAGTGCCACCCATAAATCTACTTGAGGGTCACAAGTGACAGCCTCAAACAGATGCACTAAAATGACACCACGATTTAAATAAATCTCAGTCTGTACAACAGAAACAAAACCAGCTGGATTTCCAAAAAATGACACACTGCTTCATTTTGCTTTTCTTAGAATGCATCTATTTGAATGAACAGAGATAGCTTCAAACTTGTTCCACTCTACAAGTCATTAACAGATGAGCTGCTTTATTTTCAGTCATACCACTGAACGGCCTGAATTTGCCAGTCCATGCAAACGTTATTCGAATCTAGGGACACTACCTGGTCAGAACTTCAAGTGGGCTTTTGTTCGTTTTAACAAGAAATACATACTGATTTTAAATGAACATGCAAAAAAGAATTTTCAAAGTTTGTGTGATAATGTGTTAGCATCATTCCTTGTTTTCTTGCAAGATGTCACTCGAGTCACTTAGATTTGGAGTGCAAAATAGTGAAGTAATTCTGAAAGAAACAGTCCATACATACATACATGAAAAATGAAAGAAAATTCTAGAGTTTTAAAAGACACTTGTCTTCTTACGGTCAGATAACTTGAGAGTCACATATAAAGAAAAGTACTTTGAGGAACATAGAATGAAACCTCGTATTCTGATTTAAAGTTAGATTAAGAAATCTTTGGTAAATAATAAAACAGGATGAGAGTAAAAATACCATCATGTGCATGAAGAACACAGCACGGCAAAAATCTAAGGAAACTATTTCATTTTAAGAAGAATAATTTTTGCTTTCTATTCTGTTAATATCTCTCCAGTTCCCACAGGTAGTCCTCCTAATTTAGTTGTCAGGATGGTCTCTGGACTTCTTTGCATTTTATCTGCAACACAGAAGGTTTCAGCTAAAGTGGAATCAGACTTTGAAGATGGAAACAAAACTGTTTTCAACCTTTAGTGGGACCTGCCCTGGACAGACACACTAAACTCTGGATTGGCCTGAAACCTGCTGACTTAAGACAGTTGTCAACAGTTAAAGGTCCACTGTGGAAAAAATTCCTACTAATCTAAAAGACTTTTTTTTTCTTTTTATAAGGCGCTTTTGAGATGAGCAAGATGAAATTTTTGAACTCTAAAACTAGTCACTGAAAAGCACTTTTTTTAAGGCCCTGCAGGAGTCTAGAAACCTCTCAAAAACTACAGCTTGCAAATCACAAAACTCACCAACCTAGCTTCTCCGTAAGAGATCACCAAAGGGTTGTTGCTGTTCTGAAAACCCAAGAATTTCTAACCTTAGAGTACATGACATCATTACATTCTCCTTTCATCTTTATTTATAGCACGTGTTACATGAATCAATTGCCAATACCAAGATGGCAATTCAGAAGATTACCATTTCACGACTTCTGAGGTCAACGCACAGAGTCAAGCTCTGGCCAGTTATCCCAAAGCAGAAACTGTGCCCACGCTTGACTCAGTGTGAGAAAACACCATTTACAGTATGTACATCAACAGGCCAGCTACCCAGTTCTGCTTGTTTTTCACAGATAACACTACCATGCAGCAGGGCCAGCACAAACTCAACATTCCAGCCCCATTTGCAAGCTGCTTTCTGTTGGCCTGTTTCGAAATTACTCAGGTTTGATAATCAAGAGGAAGTCCAAAGAGCATTTTTATGATTTTTGCAACAGCAAATACAAAAGAATGTGCCATCCCAGAATAAACCTTTGCTTGGAGTTCTGTCTCAACTACTGGTCCGCAGAGGGTAGGCAAGGATAACAATTCTAATGGTAAAAGTCTTTAGGATTCTAAAAATGCTTACAACCCACAGGTAAAAAAACAGCTGTCTTGAGTCGCACCAGTGACTTCAGGCCAGATGCTCCACCCTCCTCTGTCCATAATCTGCCACCACACTACCACAGCTTATGGTCTCACTGCAGTGTGGTGAGCTAGCACTGCTTTTACTCTGGGAGTATTGCTAGTGCCAGCGAGACATCAGGAAAGTGGAAGGGTTAACAACCAACCTAATGGCTTCAGAGCACTGGGGCTGCGTCACTGTCCCCCGGAGTGTCCGTCCTCAGTTTGGGTTGGCAGTCATGCTGATACTGAAATCAATAACAACAATGAACATCAATTCAAATTCTCCTGTACCATGTGTATTTACTCATACAAAGCAGATGAGCTTTAGCAAAATGTGTTACACTTAGCCACAGTGCTACATACATGGAATTCAGCAATGAAAATGATGCACAAAAGTCCAATCTTGTTACTGTTTGACTGTACCAGGACAGAAATCAAGATCCACAAAACTATATGAAAAGTTTCGTGTATGCATATAGAATTCTTTTACTTTATTGAGCTCTATCATCCCTAAAGCACAACTCACTATGTAACACAGCTGAGAAAAACACAACAGTTTGTGCTTCCGCAAGCTGCTCTTCAGGTCATAACACAACTGACTCTCAGTGAGGGTGTGACATTGCTTGGTCTCTAACAACACAAATATTTGCGATGTTTTGTTGCCCTCTAGTGATGCCACTTCATTTTTCCATTGCTTAGCTCTTTAACAGTTTTCCTACAGGCAACAGCGTCTTCCTGCCTCCAGCCTTTAACAAACCTTATACTGCAACTTGGTGCTTGAGTTAGATGATGCAACATGGGTATTTCTGAACCCTCCTAAGGAAGCAGACAGCAGGCTGACAGGAAGGATACTGCTGGCAGAGTTGGCTTGCCCCAGTGAGCGCTTTCCCCAGCGCCACCATATGGGGGAAAGCTCCCAAGGGCCCTTCCCTCAGCACAGACACGAACCATCTCACACAGGAAAAGGCTGTTGCTCTTGCAAACGAAGGCTCCAAAGCCAGCACAGCAAGACATACACTCTCTCTAAAGTCTGAATTTATTCCTCCACAAACTTCCTGGCAGCAGCAGGCCTGCAAAGGGACAAGGCAATTCATCAGCAGAAGCAGCAAAAATCTCATACATCAAAAAGATACTAGAATTCACTGTCACCTCTCTGGGCCTGAAAGAAAGACCAAGGCTCAATTTACTTCTGAAATTTGGTTTCCACTTGGTGTACACATTTTCAGCCTCTATCAGCAGAGATGGCCACCAAAGACTTGACCTACACGGTTTTAATACAGACAGAAACAGATATTGACGTGTAATCATCAAAACAAACCACCTAATGAACCCCTCACTGAACAGACAGCATTGCTTCAGGCTACGACACTGGGAATTCACCTCATACCTGGTAGGCCTGCTGCAGCCGAGGCGTGGGGGCCGAGGCCACCGGTGAGCGGGGCGAGCGAGCCCTCGGGCGAGTGAGGGGAAGATCCCCGAGAGCTGGGGGAGGGGAGCGAGGGGACATCCCCGCGGGGCACGGACACCGTGCGCCTCCCCCGGCCCGGCCCGCCCCGCGCAGGCGTCCCCAGCCTGCAGCAGAGCCCCGCTGTCGGTGCCGTCGGGCCGGCCCGGCCGCGCCTCCGAACCCCCCTGCGCCCCTCTCAGCCCGCCCGGGCCACGGGACATTGACGCTTCCGGCGCCCGTCTTCCGGTCGGGCGCGGTGACGCCGCGCGGCATGCCGGGAAATTGAGTCCGGCTAGAATCAGCCTTGTGCTGTGCTAATCTGAAAGGAATCATAGAGTCATAGAATCTTTGAGGTTGGAAAAGACTCTTGGGATCATCGAGTCTAACCGTTAACCCTACTCTGAAAAGTTCATCCCTAAACCATATCCCCTAACACCACATCTAAATGCCCTTGAAACACATCCAGACCTTTTCAGTCCCAACCCCCTCCCTGGGCAGCCCATTCCAGTAGCTGGCTACTCTTTCTGTAAAAAATGTTTTCCTAATATCTAGTCTAAACCTGCCCTGTTGTAGTTTGGAACCATTCCCTCTTGTTCTATCGCTAGTCACCCGTGAGAAGAAACCAGCACCAACCTCTCTACAATGTCCGTTCAGGGAGCTATACTCTCTCCCCTCAGCCTCTTCGTCCTCAAACTAAACGGCCCCAGCCCTTTCAATCTTTCCTCATCAGGTAGAGACCGAGTGGCGAGGAGGAACGGCCAGGAACAGGCTCTTGGGCTTGCAATATGATCCTGCAGCTCACGTTGCTCCGCAGAAGGCAGAATTAATGGGAAACTGTGTCGGGAAGCCCAGATGAAGTGTAGAGAGTCTTCACCTTCAGCATTACTGGGAATTAGCGTAATGCCTGGGCTTAGGGAGGAGTTGGCCCTTCTGAGATCTTGTATGGGAAACCTTGTAAATCCAGCAGGGAGAGAAACCAATATGCATCTCAAGGGGCACCAGATTTTGAGTGTCTATGGCACAAGCTCTCACTTGCCTCCACAGGTATGTTCATCTGAGAGCGCCTGGACCTCTGGACACGCATCCATTTGAGCTGGGACCGGCTCTACCTGCGAACATGCTGGTGGAAAAGTGAAAGACACCTTATCTCATGCTACTGACAACCAACGCTGCTGCCAAACCTTGCTTGGGGATTTGACTCTTGGATCAAAATAACCACCCAAAACAGAATGGCTTTAGACATGCTACTGGCCTCTCCAGAAGGAGCATGCACAGTGACTAATACCAGCCTGTGTTTACCTAGATCAGAGTGGAAGAGTTGTTACTGACTTGAAGGAGATCTGGAAACAAACCAGAGTGTTACATGTGATCCAAAAGGGCGGTACCTCCTTGGGATTTGAAGCCGCACAGAGATGGCTCTGGCTTCCTAGTTCCCTGAGTCGAGTTCCTGGGTCAAGAGTTTAGCCATTGATTATTATAACTACTTTTCTACAGTCAAAAGCTAGCACTTACAGGATTATTCACAAAACAGATGTCCATTGTTGCTACTCATCTCAAAGTTTCAATTAGGTTTCAGTTTCTTGTGCTGGCGCTGCAGCAGCAAAACACAGCGTTTTTTAAATGGGTGTTTCTCTCTGTTGCTTATGGTTTGGGAGCTAGAAACAGAAGCACATACTTCATTTTCTCAGAGAAAAAAAATATTTTTGGAGATTGTCTTATTTTTCAGTGAAGGTCCTGTTGTTCCACAATAGCCTCAGGTGTTGGCAGACAGACTGCTACAGTGTTCCAAATAAGAGCATGCACTTTTCAGTTATAAGGCCTAGGGCTTTATGCCTTAGTTTCTTGAATTCCTTTTAGTATAGATATCTTTCAAAGTAACAAAGGATAAAGAAAATGACCTGAAGATGCCCAGAAGTTATTTTAAGTAACTCTGAAAACATATTATTGTTGCTACTGTCCTTCTTGTTTTCTCCATCCTTACTGGTTTTGTTGCTCAAATTGATGTTCTACATACAGAGAAAAATTACTTTGTTATTTTCTAGGATGCCGTTCTTTTAGGTCACTTTAGATACTGCATAAATAATGTCACATTGCCTGTTGGATCTTCACTAGATATGCTTCTTTTACCAGATCAGTTGACATATTAGAAGCTCTTCCCAGGAAAGAGATGTAAAATCAGTTGATATTTGAGGTAAAAATTAATCTGTAGCTGTCACAGGCATCAAGATTATTTTGCTGATAAGGTAATTTGAATTTCTTTTTATAGCTTCAAAGTTGCTTTTTATGGTGTTTATTCGATCTATTATTTCTTTTTTTACATTTAATATAGTAGTTTACACTAATATATTTTAAAAAATTGTAGGAAAATTAATTCTATATATTTAGATTAAACTGGAAGAGGAAAACATTTCATAGAATCATAGAATCTTTGAGGTTGGAAAAGACCCTTGGGATCATTGAGACCAACCGTTAACCTTATTTGGCAAAATTCTATAATCCCTTGCATGCACAAGCAGCCCTCATAATACCTGGAAGTTACTGCCGATTATTTTGTGAGTGCAAATTTATGCAAAATTCCCACTGCGGACATGATCACTACATTGCTGGACTTTATCAGAATTTTAAATTACCCGTGGAGATACTTTGGCTAGAACGTGACAGCAGTTCACATTGCTAGCGTTGCATTGTGCTCTGAAGGAACACACACATCCTTGGGGAAATTGGCCTCGGCCCCGGCCCCGCCCCCGCCGCCGCCGCGCGCTCTCCGGCTGCGGCCGCTGCAGCCGCCGTGGCCCTGCTGCCGTTCCTGCTTCCAGGGCTGCGGTACGATGTGCCCGCAAGGGCCGCCGGGGGCTGAGGAGCTGGTTTTCTATGTGAATGGCAGGAAGGTAAGTGTTGCCTGGGAAGGGCATGGAGAAAGGGGCGCTGCTGATGCACAAGTAACCCCCTAAGGGTGTGGGCGCTGATTTGTTTGCCTCAACCTTCTTCCTCACGGGAGTATAACCGAATCCTCCCGTCAGCCTCCAGAAGCATTGCTTCCCATTTGCTCCGTGCCGGGTAAGAAGCGAGTCAGCCTCCGAGTGCTGCTTTAGTTAGCTAACACTGCGTACAGCAAGTGCTGTTAGAAGGGGAGAAGCAGCAGAGGAGGACAAACGGCATTGCAACATCCCGTTTTAGCTAGCTCTGCCGCGTTTTGAGGGAGAAAATGCACCAATGTGAAACACACTTTCAGATGGCTATCCAGTGTGGCTGGTGAACAACTATTTTTTTCATTTGTACGTGCCTAGGTTCTCATCTTTGGTGGTGTCAGAGAAGAGGTATCAGATGGTATGAGATCTTCAGAGGCTCAACAGAAAGTCAGCAAAACTCAGGTGCCAAAATATGGACTGTTGGCCAACATAAAGATAATATTGCAAGAACAAAATTAAATTCCAGTGCCACTGGAAGGATCTAGATGATTCTAAGCAAGAGAAAAAGAAATACTGTAATCAATCAAGTAGGTAGGTGTTTCTTTTGCTCTCTGTTGTTGGTCTGCTGCAGCAAATGAAAGTGTATATAAATAAACTATAAGAAAATTGGGTCCTGCTGATATCCTTACAGGCTTTCTCTAGCATTCATACCAGGTTAAAGTGCCAGGGAGACTCTAAAATCTGCAAATCATTGATTCTTTATGCTATGCCGCTTCTATTGTTGCAAAGTTCTGCTGCATTTCTATTTCTGACGTGGGTTAAAGTAAATTCCCTCAGTCTGACATTTCACTGAGCAGCAGTTATTTATAGTAGTGCTCTGGCACTTCTTTTCTGGAAACGTATCTGTCTGAGAACGAATTTCCAGAAGGAACCCAAAATCTCATGGGGTCTTTGGCAATAAGTCTAGTTTTATGAGAGGAGCCAGAGAAGGATTTTATACTGGTTTTGTGGAAATGGAGTCTGTGCCCTGAATTTTGGAAAGCCTTGTTTTCTTAGTAAAACCTTCTTTTTAATTTCTTACTGCAGATAATAGAGAAGAATGCTGATCCTGAACAAATGCTGTTGTCTTATCTGCGAAAAAGACGTATCCTTTTCTTGTCTGTTCCCTTAAGTCATTCATTTGAAAGCCTTATTCTGACAAAGTTCTCATAAATGATTTACCAGGTTAAGGAAGTTGTGAATCCCTTATAATAAAACAACCATATTAAATGAGTATGTGTAAAGTATTTGTCTTTCTTGAGCCAAATACTCAGTGAGCTGGTGTATTTTTAGCCTAGTTTCCTAACCAAAGTTATGCCATCAGGAACAACTGTGTAGTATCTCTGTTCCTCCTCTCTCCTCCCGTAAAGAAACCCAAGAACCTTTTGGCCAGTGTACATAAAACTTGACAGAACAGGGGTCTCCAAGTTTTGTGATAGTCTCTCTCCCATGAAAGCAGAGATCTTGTGACGAGCCCCTGACTCTGCTGGAATGTTGAGGTAATTTATGATTTCTTATGGTAGGAGCTCCAAACATTTCTAAACTAAAAAAAAAAAAAAATCAGGTTTAATAGTAAGAAAATATGAACAAGTATGTTTTTAGAACAGAGGGGAAAAAAATAGTTAGGCAAGACAGGACAGAAGTTGGGAGAGCTAGAGCTCTCACTCTGCAAGTTTTGTCCTTGCAGACAAGGTTCTTTCCTCCTCTCTTGGTTTCAGTCCACAGCTCAGTGGCTTTCTGGATTGCTACAAATCGTGCAGCACTTACTCTGATCTTTTCTTCTCTTTTACTTCACTGTTTCAGAGGCCAGACCATGTATCTGCTCTCAACTGTTTTTAGGAGGTTTCCAAAATATGCTGTGCCACAAGTTTATTTCCAGTGTTCATGAAGCTGTTGCATAATATTCTGAACACATGTAGGGACTCACGCCAGGAGCGTCACACATGTAGGGAGAAGCAGAATCTCTCCTTTTTGCAGTTTCATAGACTGTCTCATGAAACATGCCCCCACAGGGAAAGTACTATACTGTATACTATAGAATTCACAGGAGAGAGAAGGCTTATATTTGCCTCAAAAGAAACACTGAAGTTGAAACGTGTTTGTTACTAGTCAGTCATGAGGAGGAGTCTGGAGCAGAATAGCTTGCTGAAGTTCTGGTGCTTATTAGATTATTCTTCAGTAACTTGAAGAACTTCAGACTTCATTGGACTATATAGAGTAGAATAATAGAATCATTTAGGTTGGAAAAGTCTCTTAAAATCGAGTCCAACCATTAACCTAACATTACAAAATACACCACTAAACCATGTCCCTAAATACCACATCTACATGTCTTTTAAATACCTCCCAAGGATGGTGACTCAGCCACTTCCCTGGAAAGCCTGTTCCAGTGCTTTACAACTCTTTCTGTGAGTAAATTTATCCTAATAACCAACCTAAACCTCCATGCAGTTTTAAATATCAGCTTGTAGTATTCTTGCCCTCTGTTGCTTAGGTCTGTATGATGATGCTACTTCGTAAGATGTTCCACCCCAGCTGTGTCTGATACAACTTTGTCAGCCAGATATAGGACCTGATCCTTTTTGCACCAAGGCTCCACATACAGTATCTTTGGTAAAGAGACAAAAATATCAGGAAACAAAAATACAGGACAGGAATATCTTATGCTGATGTTGCATATGAAGAGAAGCAACAGACTCACAGAAGTGAAGAGAGCAAACATTTTTTTCTTTTGATGATGATGATGATGTGGTGTGAAAAGAAGGCCTGTTTCCTCTCCAGCATTCCCAGCTTCTGATCCTCTTTCTGCACTTTGTGCCAGCTGTGGAGTTCCTCAGGTGTTTCAGTGTACTAATTACACTCATTAGGCCAGCAGAAAACTAACCCAGAAAAAACAGGCTTTCTGCTGGATTAGAGACTCTGATTAGTCAGCTCATCATTAGTCAGTTCATGGAAGGGATTGATCAGAAGAAAACTTGGTCTTGAGTTTTGGATCAGGTAGGTGTTGGGAAGAGGAAGGACAGAGTAGGAGAAAGAAATGGCAAGTAAGTATCTTCGTTTTGCTGTCTGTGTAACATTAAACTAGCTGTTTGACAATTCACAGCTTCAGATTGGCCATTATTCCAGAGCCATATAAATAAACACTTCTCTCCTAAGTGTGATCTTTCAGATGAGATGCAAACTTAATATGCTGACTATTCCTCTTTCTATCTCAACTTACTCCTCTTTCAAAAGAAGTCAGAATCAAGTTTTCTGTTTTCTTGGGAACAAGATTTTGGTCATGTAATTCCTTAGTTTTTATTTTATTTTCACTGCAAATTTTAATTCAATGCAGAAAGGAATCCGATACATATGCTGTCGTACCAAATGAATTGTATGTTCCTTAGCAGTT
>WEIS01082232.1:0-12493 GCA_013389965.1 Todus mexicanus
CTTCACTGAGAGGTCAGAAAATATCGGGAACATCTGTCTTGGGATCCACAGAGAGGTGGTGGTGACTGAACCTACTCCATTAATAGTCTAATTGCGATATGCCTATGCCCAAGGATCTAGGCACTGCTAAGCCTGAAGAGGACTGAAATTTGCCCCAAGAAAATCACCTAACTATAACATATTTATAAACGGCTTATGAAATGAGAGTGAGTAACTGGGTAGTATTTTGCTCACGACACTAAGTTACTGTATGAAGGAAAGCTCACAGCCGACTGAAAAAGCACTGCAGAGTAACCTTACAGTATTGAGTGTTTTAGTGATGAATAGGCAGAAAAAGCTCAGTGTAGGAATGAGTCAATGAAGAATATGGACAAAAAAAGACAATCCTAACTTTACTTACTAAAATATGGGCTCTATGTTGACTTTCAGTACTCAGCAACAAGATCTTGGGGGTAAAATAGCTCCATGAAAACAAGAGCTCACTGCTCACTAATAGTCAAGTAGGCAAGCACAATGCTAGGAATTGTGGGGAAAGGAAGACAGAACAGATAGACAGCCACTGTGTAATCCATAGCTCACACACAAATTATATGCACAGTTCTGGTCTTCTCCTCTTACAAAGAACCTACTATAACTAAGGGCTCAACACAAAAAATGGGGTTTGTATGAGGTATGAAGAGACTTCTTAATCTTATTAAGAAAGTACAGAGGTCTATAAAATAGAGTGATATTGGATGATAAATAGTGATCAACTGTTCATTGACTCTTCCCATAGAAGAATTAGAGGCCATCAGATAAAGCCAGAAGGTGGTAGGTACAAAATAAACGAAACAAACAAGTTCTTCACACAGTATGCAGTTAAGCTACAAATTTACATGGATTTGAGGGCTTCCTGAACAAGTTCATTGAAGACATCTGCTAAAGACTATTAAATATAAAGATGCTGAGCTGTGAGCTGAAAATTTTTGGAGACTAAGAGTAATCTGGGGCATGATCTGCACATGCTTACTCCTACCCTACCAACTTGTGTTTCTCCCAGGGCATCTGTTTCTGTCCAATGTTGGAGATTGAATTTTGGGACAAATGGCCTTTGGTTTACTTAGTATGACTATTTTATCTTAGTTTTCCTCTGTGTTTTTCTATCAGATTCACTACTTTTCATTCCAAAGAACAGCAAGAGAATTTTTCTCTAGTTGAGCTGTTGGGAACTCTTACCAGAATAATGCTCTTATCCATATTTATTATTCCAGCCCCCAGCATCTCTCTGTTTTTCAGTGCTACTACTAATACTGTACTAATGTAATATATTGTGCAGTATCTTATGAAACTAAGCCTTCTAAGTAATTAACACTGTTTCCAGGGTGTGGAGGAACGTTATATGGCAGCACTGGCTCATTTGCTAGTCCCAGCTACCCAGCAACTTACGACAACAACACTGATTGTGAGTGGACCATTACTGTGCCCAAAGGACGAATTGTCACAGTGAACTTTGATTTCATCAGCATTGATGACCCAGGGGATTGCAGTAGCAACTATCTGATCCTTTACAATGGGCCAGACGCCAGCTATCCCCCCGTCGGGCCATACTGTGGAATGGTATGTATTGCCTGCTGTCTGTGACCCTGTATGGGGGTAAAATGAATCTTTACTGTTTCGTATTCAAGACTGTTTCCCCAATTCTGGCATGAATTCCACATAGATGAATGGAAGTGAAGGCATAAGGCGTGTGTGGCACCTTGGAAGCCTTCAAATGCAGACCTTACAGTGACATCTAGTGGGAGGCATCAAGCTACTTTTCTCTTTATTTTAAAATTTTTATAATATCCTGAGAGAGAAATGTCACAGCATTATCTAACACAGAGCTGAGGTCACTTCCAGTCTATGATCCAATTTGTGCCTCAGTTTTAACTCCCTGGCTGTCTTTTCCAAAGGATCTTGATGTTCTATAAAGATTTTAATTTTTTTTTTTTTTTTTTTTAATTCTAGGATACAAATATCACTCCATTTACTGCTACATCTCATCAAGTCTATATAAGTTTTCACGCTGAATATGTAAGCTTGCCATCAGGATTCCAGCTAAGCTGGACGAGCTAGAACACTGTTTGTGAGAAATATATTACCATTCCATGCTATACCAAAGAGACTTTAGATTATGATGTAAGTTTGAAATCTGATTATGATAACTGCAATTGAAGCAAGACTTTTAAAAGTTATTGTACCTGTAGCTGTTCTGACTTTAGAGTTCTGTCAAAAAAAAGTGATCTCCCTTTGTAATGAAAATAAATATTACCTACCCAACAGGGAAAATGAGGGGTTTGCTAGTTTTTGAAACATTTTTTCATATTCTTCTACATAATCTCAAATCTTACATTTAATACTATAAAAATTGGATTATCCAGGATAAAACTTAAACACAACATTTTCAACATCAAGTTGATAAGAGTACCTAAGATATGAACTTGTCTTTAATTAATTCTAGAGAGTTATGTGGGTTTGTCCCAAACGTCTTTGAAAATGTTAGCTAAAGCTTTATTCAAATTAGAATAAAATCAGCAATTGCTAAAAAATAGGCCCTGTCCTACACACACTTACACAGAAAACTTTGCTGAAGAACTTTCATTATTATTGTGCACTGGGTATAAGAATCCAGCTGAATAAGTACTCTAGCATTCACTGAGGTTTAGCACACCAACTATGTGCCATGGTATGAAATTTTTACCACTTTAAGAAGTAATGTCAGAATCAGAGCCCTGTGTTCCATATACGCAAATATCTGTGATTGTATTTATTTAATTATACCTTCAAGCTTCCAAATCTATTTTAAAACTGAATATAAAAAAATTGGAAGACTTTTAGTAACTGGGTCACCTTCCTAGTAAATTTGTAGGCAACTTCCTAGACATTTATAAAACAGATATAACTTCAGAATAGGGCAGACATAAAGATAAGTTGTAGACAGGAGAGGGATGGGCTCCTCTCTCAGGCAATTTGTGACAGGACAAGAGGGCACAGCCTGAAGCTGCACCAGGGGAGGTTTAGGTTGGATATTCGGAAGCTCTTCCTCACAGAAAGGGGGATAAAACACTGGAATGGGCTGCCCAGGGAGGTGGTGGGGGCACCGTCCCTGGAGGTGTTTAAGAAAAGACTGGATGCCACACTTAGTGGCATGGTTTAGTTGAGTGGTGGTGGTAGGTCATAGGCTGGACTTGATGATCTGAGCGGTCTTTTCCAGCCTTAATTATTCTATGATTCTATATCGATTCACCTTAGATTTGAATTAGTTTTTCCCTTCCCCAGGCATCACGCATAAAAATGTTGTGCACAGGTTATACAAAGGACACTGGTTGCCACCATGAAACATTTTTTGTCACAACCCAGAATGAATGACCAATTTATTTCCTGAATGTCACCTGTGGTGGACAGGCAGGAGGAATTCGCACCACAGCAAAGGAACACGAGCCTCATCAAAACTCTCACTTTGTAATCATAACAAAGAGTCACTCACAGTGAAAGTAATTCCTTAATTGTTTCAATAATTACTTATGAAATGACATTGAAGTGCTAATGGCAGTTCTAACAAAACATAGAACTCTGAAGTTTTCACAATGAATGCTGAAACAGCTGTAACTCCACGAACAAATAAAACTTTATAGCAGCTGGGAAGCCATTCTGGTTAAAATTAAATGTAGAAAACATAAAACAGACAAAAAGGGGGGAAAAGTAGATGGCAAGCTATGAAACATAACCAAAACCATCTCATAATAAGTTAGAAAGAGGCCAACAGAATTAGATGTAAGGAAGCATTTTAGAACTGTCCAAGGACCAAGAAAAGCCTAGCCTATGTACAGGTGATACTTCTGATAATGTGCTAAAGTTTAACACAGGTAAAGGAGAAATATTTGTATTTGGATTAAACTAGGAGACACCTATGTCTTATTGAACTGCTGGCAGAGCAGAACATTCCCCTAATAAGGGAAGGTGTAGGAGACCATATAGTCAAACATTTTCAGATTAGTGCTCCAGAAAACTGTCCAAACTGACTTCATATTTGCAGTCAAGTTTATTGTTTATTCAAGACTCCATAAAGGCAGTATCAAACACTGAAGAAAACAAATATATGAACTGCCTGGAGATAAAGCTACAAAATAAGCTCTAAAAAGATAGCAGCATGTAAGAACGTTGTAAGTACGATCAAGCGTGACTTCAACTCTTTGCCTGCAGAGACCAGGAGAACTTCATTTCTTCCTTGTGGACAGCTGCATCACAGGGCTTTGTGAACATCCATTGTGGTTCTGACCTTCCTGTGAATCACTGTGGATTTGGTATAGTTGGTGCAGGGCAGGGAATCTTCTCAAGATCTGGCTGCTCTCCCTTGCTATTAGGTGGCTGGTCATGGAACCATCAGATATTAGGTGAGAATCTGCTTGGCAAGAACATTATCACCGTCTGCATTTCACCAGCCTGGAGCACAGCTCAGCTGGAAGCTACAGGCATGTCTTCTCCAAACAGCTGCCCACCACTGCAGGTAGTGCTCTACGGTACGTTAGTTTCTCTTGTTGAAAGAGGATCGCACCCTGGCAGACAACGACTTCCCAGGTTAAACCTTGGCCTTGTCAGGAGTATGACAAAGCCTAAACTGACAAACAATAGAAACTTGTACATGGCTTTAATGAATGAAGTTGATTAGAGGCTTTTGAGACTGGTATCAGCCACACATCGTACAGCTTATGGACACCCCTGTCCCCCGTGCTCGCCACGCTGAGGCTGGCCTGCTGTTGACAAAGTGAATAGTTTGTAGATGGTGACCTGTGATGTGCATGAGGCCATTCTGGCAACACAACCTTCGGCCCTAAGCTCTAGAGAGGAACTGTAGTTGAACTGATGAGTTTGCTGAAATCTGTACTTCAAAAAGATTGACTTCACTCAAAGAAAAAGCATGTTTCGCTTTACAGCATATTGAATGTTTTCAGACATTTTTTGATACAATAAATACTTGCTCTTGGCATGACTTTCTGTCACAACATCCAACAAATTTTACGGAATCACTGAACTTCTGCAGAAGAGAAGACTAAAGAGCATTATGAACGGGAGGAAGAGAATATTAGATTTTTTTTTTCTAATCTAACAACTAATGCTTGGCGCATTTTTAAATATTACAAATACTCCATATCTGTGCATAATTTTATTTACAAATGAGTAAAATGCATAAGATTCTTTAGAAATAAATGAAAGTGCAGCAGAGAATTCATGCTCATGAAGACTGTTGAATGAAGCTGCTGGTACAAGGTTCAATTGATCTAGCTCAACTGACTCTTGCCAAAAATAGTCAAAGTCTAAAATTAGAGTAAATTATCAAACCCATTCTGTAAGAAAACAGGAACAAAGTAACCCACTGCTGTCCTCTAACACTGTATATGAGGAACCACAACAGAAATACCACTGCAGAATTGTTAAAGTGGAGGTCCTTAGAAGAGAGAGCTGGTGCTAAGCCATGTTTCTGTCTTGGAAGGTAAGGAGTCATTTAAAACACTTGCTTTAAAATGAATGCACAGCTAAAGCAAACAAGAACAGCTAAACAGATAATATAAAAAGAATGATTTCATGAAACTTCTATGTGTTTTGTGCAGTATACAATTTAAAAGACAAAATCTGTGTTTAATAAGATTTATGGCTTCATATCACAATACCGCCATGAATATCTTTGCTTTTATGCCTGTGCACACTGCTGTCTAATTTACAGATGTCATAGTTGTGAATGCTGTGTGTCTGTTTTACAATGCCTGCATGACTCCAAACAGGCCCCCTGCTGCCAGTGACAGAGGGCAGATAATGAATGTGCATGTTTTCACTTCCTAGAGCCTGCATTGTTTTAACTTCTGTGTAAATCTTCTTCTGCATGTTACTATAGATATTGATTCTTATCTAAAGGTATATTTTACGAGACAGTTATATGTGAGTGGTAAGCACTCAAAAGACTAGGATTTGAAGAATAACCATGAAAAGGTCTGTGCAGATAACAGCGGTTTTGAATTGCCCTTCCCATCTGGCAGGGCTATTCTTTATAAGCAATAAATGAGAAGTAATGCCACAAGATCGTTGGGACTAGTTATTCGAAGCAAAGGAGAAACAAGATATACAGCTAAATCATGGGTGTCCGTTTAAAACATTAGCTAATTAGTTAAATTTACAGTGTAACTTTGACTGAAACACGTTTTCACTTGGCTCATAAAGCAAAGGAGGAGATGTCTCAGTTTGCCACAGTAACTCAAGTGTACTAGGCACCAGAATTAATGTATTTACTGTAATTCCTTTATTCAGCTTCAAACTAAACCCACAGAATTATTCTGCAGTTCTGATTAAAAAGAAATATAACAAAAATTCATAGCATTGACTACTGTTCATAATAACACCAGCAACGATACAGGATTGCTAACAAACACATGTTCACAATGTTTATTAGCTAATAATAAAAATAGAGGCCAAAATCTAGAAGTTTGCTTTTGTAATGCAAAGATCAGCAAAATAAGTATTGTGTGGCAGTTATCACGTATCATTACTACAATGTTGGTGGACACATTTTGAGTAGCAGTGCCTTGCAGTACACAACAGCCTTTGCAGGTGCATGCTGCTGTCTAGCCCTGCATTAATATTTGCCCTCATAATAGCTTTTCTTGGAGGGGAAAAAAAAAGGATAAGACCAGAATAATAATGTAAAACCTCATTTCCTCAGTTAGAAAAACTACGTAGGACACCCCGAGCAAGGGCAGTGACAGAGCCGCTTGTTCCCTTGCTGCTCCCCAGCACAGTGAGAGGAGCCAGCAGGAGGCACTTCCAGCACTCACTGCCCAGCTGGAGCAGGCTGGAAGGAACCGGTGTCAGGAGCACTGACAAATTCAGAACAGATCTGACAGATATCAAAGATACTTTATAGTTGTTTCACAAGCAAAAAATCAGTAGCTGGATAGTGCAGTGAACCCTGAATTGGAAAAGACTGTACTGTAAGCTCCGCTGCCGTTCATGTGAGGAGGGCTCCACTGGTCAGTCCCAGGACACAGGCTGCCCAGCCTCTAGCTGGGGGGATCATGGGAGCTAAGGACATTTGAGGTCAAGGGGCTACAGAAGAACAGGATGTGCTGGGAAGAGGTGAGAGGGGATGAGAGGGGAGAGAGGGTTAGTGCAGTGGCATAGGTCCGCTGTAGGCAATTACTCTCCATGGCTATGACTGCTGATGGAACTACTTGAAAATTAAATTTGCAAGATCAGAGAATGACCTGACCCTTGGGCAGGGTGACGTGTGCTTACTTTCCCACTCCACATCCAATTGATATTCAGTGCTTCACGAGTTGCTGAGAAGCTTTAAAAAGAAGGCTTGACAGCAACTCCTCTTTGCCAAATCTAGTGCAGACCTGTCTAGAGCATTGATTAGTGTGTTTACTCAGATGAAAAGCTTGCTAAAGCAGGGACCAAAGTAGATTGCATAGAAGGTGTGAGTGGCAGATGAACTATTTACACAACAAAAAGATAAGGGAATTAGGTGGATGGTAAAAACAATCCTGCCAAAAGGGAGTAATGGCAATATGTTTATTACATGAGTAGTAATTAAATACCTCTATGGTAGGGGTAGAATGTGGACATCCATGCCACGTGCAATGTCATATGGTAGTGTTCTGATCACAGCATAAATGGGATCGTGAGAAGCCAGGTGAGCTTCTCATAAGAGATGAAGACACCATTTTGTGAGTATCTTATCACAGTCACGTGTGTTTTATGTATTTATTGGAATAAGCAAGTTTGGACCATATTTTATAGACAATTAATCTGCCTAAACCTGTGCTACTAAGTGAAGCCTGCAATTATTCTCCATGAAACAAGAACCGTGGACATGCCAGCACACGGGTCTTTGGGACAACTGACGCTGCCAGTCAGGGCATTTCCTTAGATAGGAAAGGGATCCAGTTTCATGTTCCTGCAGACAAAAAGGAACTGTACATTGTTATCTTGTACATCTGAGTGACCACGTGTTCTGCTGAGCAATCTAGATAAAAGGAAGTTCTTGTAGTTGTATTTTGTAAGAAGGGTCTGAAAGCAGCCTGCAACTTTAGGAAAAGATTCAACATAGCAAACGCTCTTTAGGATAAACGTGCTACAGTTGCGCAACACAGAATTAAATCCTTGCATTCCTAAAAGAGGAAAAGCTAGAGTTTGCTCATCAGCAGTGTTTCTCATTTGCTCATTTAGACATCTTCCCATTCATCATCTTGGTTTCTGCAGATTTTAGTTTTAGGTTTCTAAGTAACACCATGCAGTGCACAGGGAGCACACACGCAAAATCCAAGGCTGTGGTTCTCAACGGGTGGCCTGGCCTTAGGTAATTTCACAGACTCAGTCATCAATTGCTCGGAACTTCCTTTTCGACGTTTCCCAAAGCTGAGCCTGAGGCACTGAATCTCATCGAAATAAATAATTTAATAGAGTGGTTCAGCAAGCGACTCAGCTTCAGTCGGGTGCCTTCGCAGAGGCGCCTCCAACAAAGTGCGCCCCGGGCCCCTGTCCCCGGGCCCCTGCCCCCGGGCAGGGCTCGCCCCAGCCCCTCCCGCGACGCTCCCTCCCNGAAGAAGATCGTGGAGGAGAGCAGGGAGAAGAACCTGCCCGAGGTGGACATGTGCGACCGCGGCATCTCCAACATGCTGGACGTGCCCGGGCTCTGTACGTACGGGCGGCGGGCGGGACAGCGCCGAAACTTCCTTATTAGTCCCGGGCCGAGCCGGGGCGCGGGGGGCGGGACGCGCCGGGCGGGCGGCTGCGGCCTCCTCTGTGCCGCGGGGAGCGGCGCTGTGCTGCCCGCAGTATGCCCGCCCAGGGCAGCCCCTCTGCTCGGCACCCCCAGAGCGTCCCCTCTGCCCGGGACCCGCCTGCAGCCCTGAGCCTTCCCCGGCTCCCGCTCCTGCCCTTCTGGGAGATTTGCCTCCTGACCGTCCCTGCCTCGCCCTGCTTCTGAAGCAAAACCACCAGCCATGGGGCATCTCCCCTGGTTTTTGGAAGGGACAGAGTGACCTTAGCCTGGAGCCACCCGTGGCCAGGCTCTGAAGGAAAGTAAGATCGTGCTGTGTGACAGGTACAGCGATACCCTCCTTCGGAGATTACCTGGTTGCATGTGCTTCCAGAGCTGTCACAAGTATTGTTACTGCTCTGTTGTGTTTGCTGTAATTTACATCAAACAGAACATACCAATGACAAGGAGCAGTCACGGTTCTGGAGAACACATCAGTGAAGAGTAAGGCAGGTAACTTGCCTTGCTTTTGCTTTGGCTAAGAGTGCATATGAAGATGTGGTACAGCTGATGTACAGGGAATTACTATTGGGATTGACTGTAGTGTGCCACAAGCTGAAATTTTCCTCAGTCTGTGATGTCATGGGAGAAAAGCAAAATCTAAACCAACCAAGATGTTTGAAACTCAAACTATATCCTGGTTTAGCTCTTAGCATGTTTGCTGAACTTGATAACAACCAGGAGCAAGTATACATAACTCTTCTTACGTGGTGGAAATGACTTCAGCAAAACACATGGCTTACTCCCAACTCAACACTGTCTGCAGAGTCAGGAGCAGACCAAGGTATCTTCAGTCACACTGGTAAAAGATGAAGACAAGTATAAATTTGTAGAGTTGAGTTCTGCACCTAAGTCTTCATCCTGCACTGATGCGTCTGCTGGAGTCGCGCGTGGGATTTCAGGAAGATTACATTATAAAGCCTGTATATATATGAGCACATGTTAAATAGAAAGCTTTGCTGTGTTTCTGTTGGATGAACAGTTGTTTGAGACACAGAGTAGCATTTAGATTGTGTTAACTGCAAACCTGTTTTCAGAGCTATACTTATGGCTTTCAGATAAACTAACACATTAAGAGTATGGGGCAGCAACAGAGTACTGTTGCTTTTGTTAAATAGACTTGATGCCTATTATCAATGCATAATTAATTAGCCGGCCTTGATCTTTCAGGCAGGGGAAGAAGGTAATGTTGAAACGCATCAGTAATGCTAATGTTTAAAAAAGCTTTTTTTGTACAAAGACTATTTTGGATGTGTTGTGCAGGCTTATGCTGATACCAGCTTGCTAATTAAGTATCTCAGCATCTGAAGCTTTTTTGGCAGGGTGCTCTCTACATGAAGTGTAGACTTGAGGCACCCTAGTTACACTGCATCAGAGGAGTCTGTGCAAATCCGCTTGGTGCACATTGTGTGACTTGGTTTCTCATGGGGATCTGGGGCCTTCGCCATTTTGAAAGGGAAGTTAGGGGAGGGGAGAATGATGACTGGGTTCTGTTCAGTTAATGGAGCCCTACCTTCCTGCTGTTTCAGTTACTCTGCACTCTGGCAGAGAAGGCATTATAGTTTGGTATTTTTTGGTTTAGTGCTTCGTTTTTTTATCCTGAAGGTATTTGCCACTTCTCACTGGAGAAAAAAATAACTTCCTCCAAATACATCTTTTAAAAAATAATATATAAGTATTACCTCTGAATTTTAGCTAATAGTTTGAGAAAATGTTAAAGTTGCGTGTTTTCTAACCCTGTCATCTGACTCCTAATGGGCGATCTTTTCTATTATAGATTGGGTGTTTGGGGTTTCTGTGGCTCTCAGGACTGGCAGGCAAGCTAAATGAGTCTGGCCTGGTCCCTTTGCATCTAGGTGTCTTGGGTGTCTTTCCAATGCACTGCAGTGTTAAAGCTCAGAAACTGTTTTTTCCATGAAATAAAGATCATTGTTAAAACCAACTGTCATGACTGATGCCTGGTGACTGTTCTAAAGGACTTACGAGGTTGGAGGACACTCCTAAGTTACTGTGTTCAGTAGCCCCTGATAGGGATTTTGTCTCATGTAATTATTTAATGGTTGTGAATGCCCCTTCTGCAGTGGTCAGTAACTTGATGTAGGTTGCTCCCTATAGTCTTGGTTATTCGTCAAGAAAAGGACCAAGCCTTGTCCCACTGCATATTTGAACACCTGCTGCAGGGTGGTAGTGGATTCATATTTAAGCTTTCTGTTCTTAATTCGCATGGAGTTAATGCAGACACAAGGATTTGGAAGCAGTGCATCTGCTCAGTGTGCCAATCCTCTTTCTTCAGGTGCAGACCTATTCTTGTCATGTGTTAAAAAAATAAATAAATTGTAAGTGATCGTAGAAAACTGATGTTATATGGGGGCAGAGAAGAGAAGAGAAAACAGAAAGGGGAATATATATATATATATGCCTTGGCTTGAATAGGACTCTCTTCTGGCTTCTCTTTCCAACCTAGTGAATGCCTTGCTATAATAGAGGGCAGCCACTCGTGTTTTCTTTTGACTTGACTTACACCCTCTGTAGCAGCTGTAGGGGAGACAAACCAAACCAAACCTGCCCTTATGAAATACCAATGCCTCTTTCCAAATCAAGATGAAATACTTTTCCTATCTATTTGGAGATTGACACCCGGCATCCAAAACTGTCTTAAACTAGCTTAGACCTAGAACCTCTACATCTCTTCCCACATTTGTGTTTAGTAAAAGGGTCGTGGAGTTAATGGCTTGTTTATGACATGGTGTTCAGATTCACAAAGAAAAGTTCAGTAGTCCCTGAACCACTGCTTGCTCAGGACTTCACTAATGTCATTAGAAGTTGAGCTCTATTTTTGGAATGTTCTTTGAGTCCGGGTGTTTTCTCCCGATGACTTCAGGTACAAACATGATTGTGCAACATGCCTTCAGAGCACCTGAGTTTGAGGCTTTCAGAAATGTAATGTGAGAACTGCTTTCAGAGATGTTATGTAGAAGACATTTCTTTTGAGACTGAAAATATCCCCTTATCTAGGTGTCAGTGTTTTAGTTCATCAGAGTAATGCAAAGATCATGTAAAACAGTTTAAAACTTTAAAGTCTTTTCTTATTTTTGTGGCATGTGATAGAACAAATTATACCAATTGTGAGCACATCCATATTATAGTTGTGCATCCATACATGAATGTCTTGCCCTGTGGGAGTCTTCCAACATCTTGTTTGGGATTTTTGTTTGTTTGTTTTGTTGGTTTTTTAAAATTCTGTATTATGAAATAAATAGATCGTATTTGTTTACAAAACACTCAATATGGACAGGTAATGGTAGAGAGCATTAATAGATGTCCTGTAGGGTGTTCAGACAGTAGGGCATGAAGTACCTTTTCCCTAGCCTGATGGTTAGGGCATTTATTGGTAGGACTTTAAACAGATGTCAGCAATTAGGGAATTGTTCTTGGGTTAGGAACTGGTCTCTAATCTCTGATTTATGTATCTTTAAGTGATCGTTACAGGGAAGCTATGAACTAAGGAATTATTTTGCCCAAATAACTCGAGACATCTGCTGCTCTGTAGTCTTGTTGTCAGGGAAGGAGTGTTGGATGGAATCCTATTTATTCTGTAAGTGTTAATTTGCTCTCGTTATCAATCCATCTGTAGGCTATTCATATTTGACATAAAGTACATGC
>WEIS01082234.1:0-12915 GCA_013389965.1 Todus mexicanus
AAAAAAAAAAGAAGAGTTACAAAAAAAGTAATGTATCAAGTGCCTGTAGCTGTCAGAAAGCATTTCTGCAGCTTTGGCAAGACAGACACAACTAATTTAGCGCGGCCTCGCTGAGGTATATTAAGCTGTCAGTCTGGATGATATGAATTTAATCACTCGGAGCAGATCAAAGCTCCGCAGCACTAGCGGTGGTGGGCTGGGCGCACGGGGATGAAGCGGAGGATGGATGTGCACGGAGCGCAAGGAGCAGGAAAAGGCTGTACGATGGGTAACAGCCCCTGGGACATCACCCGCCCGTGGGGACGGTCTCTCTGGGGGATCCCAGGTCTCTACTGCGCAACAGGTCATGAGGAGCTGGAGCTGAACAGCTCCTGCCTGCAGCCTGAAGCCGTCAGATGGGCTTAGGGCTGGCCTCAAGGAACCAAATGCCAGTGGAGATGGAGGAGGAGCCAGCGCTGCTCCCAGCAGGGAAGGCTCAGGGCTGCAGAGACCTCCTCTGAACCCCAACTCTGCCATCACAGCTCGAGCCACATCAGCCTGGCTGACCCAACCCCACAAGGAGCTCCTGGTTCAGCCCATCCCCTGTTTCCTAAGCCACCACTGATGGTCTGCACTGCAGCAGGAGAGGTTTGTGTCACTGGCCCGGCTCTGCTCCCACCTACAGCTCATCCAAGCCCTGAACAGGGACACCACCCACAGCCACCATTTCTGCTCCTGCTCAAGCCCATTCAGCTCCTCTGGGCATACAACCAACCTGTGCAGGGGGTGGTTGGACGCTGCCATCATCAAACCACCTCCCAGACGAGGAATCTCATCTCTGCCGGGGAGCTGGGAAAGGTCAGGCTGCAGGAGCTCACGCTGCAAACACGGGGCCCCAGAAACACACCCTCGTGAGCAACCCCCCCACCTCAGCCCATCGCAACCCAGCCGCTTACAACAGATCCCGCTGAGCTGCCACAGCACCGGATACTTTGCCCCATCACGGCCGTGCCAATGACATCCCTTCGTGCCACCCTCGCCCACCGCTGCCAGCGGAGGAGGGGGAACGGCAGCCAGGGAGGCAACGGGAAAACTCACAATTCGATCACAGTTGGAAGGAAAGTGTCCCATTGCCGCAGGGATTTAATCTGCCTTTCCCCGGGATGGATTTAGCCTCTGGCTACTCCATTAATTTTTAGCAAGGTTCGCTGGGCAATTTTTAAGCAGGGTTTGTTCAGCAGGAGGGAGCGGGCCGGCTGGGCCATGCAGATGCTGCAAGCGCCCAGCTGGGAAATTGTAACTACGCCAACAGAGCCGGGGAAACAAAGCATCTCCCGCAGGAATCTGCCAACATCTGGGGCCCTGGCAAAGCCCAGACTTTGCTTTTGGGCAGGAGCCGGACCGCAGTCTGCTGTACGGGGGGTCCTGAGCTGCTGCTCAGTGCGCTGTGCCACGATGCTGGGTCATGGCCACTTCAAACACCACCACCAAAGGAGGGGACACCAGCAGGATAACCACGTCCCGACACCGCTTCACCTTCCAGGTGCACCGGCCTGTTCCGGCAAGATGGGCAGAGGTTGCTCAGCGATGCTGAGCGGGGTCAGCACGGCCAGGGAGCAGCAGCAGCCCCTGCTCTGCCAAGGTCCCGAGGAAAAGACAAGAAGTCGGAGGCATCCCCAGTCTCAGCCACACACAGAGAACAGCGGTAGCTCTACTGCCCAGCACAGTTTCCCAGGAAGGCCGGAGGCAATGCTTTGTGATGCTATTTATTTTGAATTATTATTTTCTCTAAATTTGCAGAAGCTCAGCCCAATTTCAGCAGCTCCAGCAGCCACCAGGGACCCCGGCGTGCTTCCCAATTAAGCAGCGCGGCCGCTCTCCCCCCGCACCCCTCGCCGATTACGGAACGCCAAGCGAGCCTGTTACATAAACCTAATTAGCAGGGCTCCGCTTTCAGCATGGCAAATGGCTACGCTAATCCGGGATTTGTTCTCCTAGAAACTAATTTAATCATCCAGTGCCAGCCAGGCTGCTCACGTGGCTGAGGGCGAGAGCAAACCCAAAATCTCTCTGCCCCCAGTACCGAGCCGCTCTCGGTAAGCCAGCCTCACGCTGCCTTCCCCGCACCGCAGCGCGGCAACACGCGCCTGGGGACCTGCATCCTCGAAAACAGCCCCAGACAGAAGCTGCTACTTAAACAACAACTTAAATAAAATCTTATGAGAGATCTGGGGAGAAAGGCTGGGCCATAATTAGACCAGAGCGACCCTGCAGCCCAACACAAAGCTGCCCACACTGGCGAGCAAGCGCCCAGGCTCCAACAGCTCCTGCTTGGGACGGTGGAGAGGTTACAGCCACTTCTGATGGGACACATCATCCCATCCCAAAGCAGCACCTCTGCTCCTTGCTTGCACAGCACAGAAACTGGGGCATTAAAGCCACCAAAGCAGTCGCTGGTTGAGACAAAGCCACAGTCACCCCTGGGCACCCCCCCCCAGGGTCACCACGATGCCCAGCACCTGCCCCAGGCTCAGCCAGGCTCTTGGCCACGATATGGTTCAGCCATAGGAACAGCCTTCAAAAGGCCTTCCAAAAAAACTTTGAAGCTTGTGGGATATGGAAGGGAAGTTAAGGTGCTGCCAACTTCGGTGGGAGCAGCGCTAATTTAAACTGATCTTAATTATCTCCAGGATAACCCAACGTCAATAGCAGGCTTCCCCAGGCACAAGTGGGTGACACCAGCACCCACGCCTAGTAACTGCATCGCTCCTCATAGCTCTGAAATTCATAAGGTAGGTTAAGAAAAAAAAAAAAAAAAAGAATTCTGAGATTTGAACACATAGAAAAATTCTGTTTACATTCCTTTTCATTTGCTCTCTGGCTTTTGAAACTTCAGGGCTCTGTTTTCAAACTCGACTTTACAAAGAGAAGAACTATAAAGTTACTCAATTAAAAAAAAAAAAAAAAAAAAGAAGAAGATATTATAGCACACTCACCCAACACCAAGAGCTCAAATTTTAAGGAAAGAAAAAACAAAACAAGTACTTTCAAACCATTAATAAGCCTGAAGTTCTGGCGCTCGCCCTCACTGTTGCACTGGCTCAAAGAGGGGAAGCCCTGAGCAGGGACATCGCTCAGCAGCGTCCCCAAATGTTACCAAAGTCTCTGTGAAAGGCAGAACAAAAGGCAGATGCGGCACACGAAGCCAACACTGAACTACGTTTAATCTGACGTTCCGTGAGCCCCAGAAGATGCGATACCTACGATAGCAGGGATTGGGACCAGTCACTCTCAAGCGTCCTGGCACTGAGACCTCCGAGACATGAAAAAGGAGTTAATCACGGGCATTTCCAGAGACACATCAAGCCCAAAGCACTTCAGCCACCACAGCTCGGATGAGGCTCTCCCTACACAACATCATCCTCAAGCACATGGGAGCGATTCCTCTGCCCCCCTCCCAGCGCAGTGCTGGGGATCAGGACCTGGCTGCATCTCGCATTCAATCTGAGAAGAGTCCTGCTGTCTCTTGGGGGTTAAACGAAAGCCCTTCGCTGCCTGGGCTCTCCGTCCTCCCCCCGCCAAGGGATTTCTGAGCCACGGAGCAGAGCCCAGGGTCTTTGGCAGCCTGGTCACGGAGCAGCTTCCAGGGTGCTGGCCCAACACCCACCGTGTTTAATTTCCTCCTCTCCTTTCTCTGTGGTGTCTATTGAGCCTCCCTGAAGGAGAGCCTTTGAGCCAGCTCAAGAGGTAACACAAGCTTCAGGAAGGAAAGACAAAAGGCTCCCAATACAGTCAGCAACTTCATTTCAAGTGTAGGGGCAGGGGGAGCAGGGGGGGCTGCTGGAGCCATTTGCAGGTACCAAATGGCTCAGGGGAGCTCTTGGTGGAGCTCCCGGTTGCAGTGCTGGGATGCTGGGGGAGCTGCTGGTCCCCTCCCAGGCGGCTCCTGGATGTCCTTTGCTGGACTCTCATCCCCTGACACTCCCAGAGCCATCGCTCACACGTACTCAGGGCATTAATCTTGCCNGCCAGGCTGGGGGGCCCGGCTACATGATGGGTTTCACAGGGCACCAGCTCAGGGTTTTACTGTTTATGCTCTTTTCTCTAGCCAAGTGTAAACTTTTTTTTTCTTCCCCTCCCCTCAACTGTGGAAAGGTGAAGCAAGGACATCTGCAGCCAAGCGTCATCCAGACTTCGAGAGCTCTGGCAGCAGCGTTCAGTTCTGCAGCAATTTTAATTTATAACCACGCTCATGGTAACCTTGGAGAAAGGCAGGAATTGGACTCCTAATCCCAAAAATTAAAGAGCATCCAGAAATCATAATTTTGGGAGTTTTCTTCCTTCCGAGCCTTTCCACTAGAGGACTTTGTTTCTGGCTTTAGAAAGTTGGCTTTCGCAGACAGCTTTAAATAAGTATTAAAGCCAAAGCCGACATATGGGCTCACCAGCCCAGAGGATCCCAAAGCCCTCTGCAAAGGAAACTCCACCTCCTGGGCAGACCATGCGGACTGAGTTCAGAGCTCCTGGGATTTAAAACCTGACTTTCCTGTTCACTTCGAAGTCCTAGGAGGTCTCCAAACCTCTTCATGCTGTCCAAGCACCAAGTGTTTAGAACAGAGCCACGGGCACCTGAACCAGCAGCACAAAGCAGCCACCCCCGGGCAGGGGGAAGGGACGATGCTCGGGCGAAGCAGCCGTGCCACCAGGAGAGGCTTATCACAGCAAACAAGCCATAAAGCAGAGCCGGTGGGTTGGGTGGCTGCTGGTTGACAGCTGCAGCCCATCACCAATGCCCTGCCCAGGCGTGCTCCAGATGGGGCACTTGCTTTCATCCCCACGCACCACGTTCAGCTGAAACCCAGGCAAGGACTTGAGCACAACAGGGAAAAACCAGGACAGACTTTCAGGCTGATGGAGTCCTGGGGATGTTTTTTCCTCCCCAGCATCCATCCATTGGGCACGAGAAGGCAAGGACTCTTCTACTCTTGCCCCATCCCAAGGGATTAAGGGTGGCTCTGGGGAGGGTGCACTGGGCTGTGAAAGCCTCATCACCTTTCACAGAGGAAGGGCCTGGCCCATGTCTCCAGCACAAAGTCCCTGGGCTGGCAGAAGAGGGAGATCCCAACCCAGGCACTGGCTGTGGGACCATTTCACACGGGTGGCGAAACCACTGACCTTCACCACACGGCAGAGACCCATTGGGGGGAACCAGTCTCTGCAGTGGAGCACACCAGACACAGCAGCTTCCAGCTCTTCTGCTCCAACCCCAGGACACACAGCAGAGCCCAGGACCCCCCAGCCTTGCCCATGATGAACATTTAGTCTCAGCTTCCTCCACCAAGTGCTGTTTCCACTGCCAGCAGGGGGACAGCAGGGACACCAGCGCTTGGTCTTCTCTCCTATCCTAGACTTGGGTGAGCATCTACAACAAACAGCCTCAAGCTTCAGCCAAAAAAAAATAAATTCAACTAATCAAAATTTCAAAGAGCAGCTTCAAACAAGCAAGGAAAAAAATATATATATAAAAAGCAGGAAATAGAAAAATCTAAGAAGCAGCACCTTGCACAGCAGGGCCTTTCCTTCGACTGCAGTTTGCGAAGACACAGCAACGCTGGTATTTAGCTAATCAGGCTGGAGGAGAAACACAACCAAAGGGCAGAGGTTGCTCCAGACACGTCCCTTTCAAGCACCGGCGCAGGTGTCGGCTGTGCCCCACGGGAAGGGCTCTGCCACCGCAACCAGATGTCCCACGCAACCGTCACCCCGTGGCCCGCTGGCTTGCCCTGTCTGGCCATGAGCTGCCCATGTCCTTGGTCTAGAGCGAGCAAACATTCGGTTATCTCTCCTCGGCAAACAACTGGGCCATTAAGCGGCGGGGCTCAGGCAATATTTAATTACCCAGATCGTGGGAAGGGGGCAGCGAGGGGGAGGCACAAACGGCAGGGGAAATTCCACAACCGGAGATTAAACGGAGCTGCAAACCAGCGCTGACAGGTTAACAGACAGGTAATATCCCGGTGGTGTTTGCTTAACCAGGCGAGCTCCCCAGCAGCCCGGAGGAAGGGTGCACGCCGTGTCCCAAGTGCCAGAAGGAAAGAGCACCACCAACACCACACAGGGGAGCTGGATGTTTCTCCTCTGCCATGCAGGGACCAGGACTCATCTCCTGGGAGGCAGAACGATCCATCAACTTGATGGATCCAGAAACCTCCAGCACTGGATCTCCATCTCAGTGGGCCCAACCCAGAAGACCTTCCTGGGACCTGCCCTTCGAGGTGTTTGCTGACACTCTAAAAACCTCTCCCAGCGACTCCTCCAGCCCCAGGTTCTGGGCAAGAGCACGGGGAGGGCACAGCACTGAGCACAAGAGCTGTGGAGCCTCCCTGCTCTTCACGTGCCCCATCAGGGCCTCCGCCAACCCTCGCTGGGTCCCCCGAGGAGTTGGGAAATCCTGGCACAGCAGGTGAGGTCCACAGGCTGCTGAGCACCATCCAAGCCGCACTCGACAGCAGGAGCTAACGAGTGATTAATCGAGGTTACGAGGCTGCATCAGACAGACAGGAATGTGTTATGAAGGGCAACGAGCACATCAGCTAAAGGTGTTAAAGAGCCCGGCAGGTTGTTTATAACCCTCCATGAACAACCGATTAACCATTAATCCTCTGTTAGCGCTGCTCTTTATGAGCAAGGACTCCCCGCAGTGGGGGAACCCGCCAGAAGCAGAGGCACCTGTGCAAGAAGCTCCGAAGCAGACGCAAAGCCAAAGGCCTCGCTGGGGCTGCCCTCTCCCACTGCCCAGGGGGCTCAACTACCACGTGCATTTTGAGGTCAGACCAGAGGTAAGCAGGGGGAGTGGAAAATAAAACCCAAACCCAAGCAACCGCAGCGGTCAGATGTTTGTCACGTAGCTCCCACCCAGGGCTGGAGATGGACCATGCCCAAAGGTCCTGCTTTAAGGGTGAAATCCCTTCTCAGATGCCCATCCTCCTGACCTTGAGCTTCACTGCATCCATGAATGGCCACGATCAGCTCCTTCCCAGCAGCTGATCCCAACGCAGAGACCTACACAGCCTCTCTCCATCATCCAGCATCCTAACAAGGATGCTCTCGGCAGGCCTCAACGCATTTTAACAATAAGGAGTAGCTCATTAGATGCGTTCCCAAAACAGTTGCCTCTGCCCTCACCCAGGGCTCCAGGGAAGCAGCAGGACAGGGTTGAATGAGCTGCTGAGCAATCACGGAGCACGATGAAGGCTTCACATGGAGGGTGGAAAGCTACCCTTCAGCTACCACCCTCCAGACACTGTTCCCTGCTGACTTGTAAATGCTCATGCCTCTCAAAACCAGCCAAAACCTCTTGGAACAAGTTTTCGGGAGCTAGAGAAAGCGGCTTTTATGAGCATCCAGCTAAATCCTGGCCAAGAAGGGAAGGTCAGCTCTACCTGTACTGACATCACAGCATCCCTCTTCCAAGCCCTGGAAGGGATGCCAAAAAGCATCAGAACAAAACACGGCTCTTGGACAACTTCACCCGAGTGTTGGACCAGGAGATGCCCCAGCAGGAACACAAAACACAGTTGCTCAGTGTTGCAGCTGCTCCCTTCACCCTCACACGCTGCGCAGGTTGCTCTAAGATGAGCTGCGTCACCGGCAAGGGGAACCTGCTCCCCGCTCCGTCATATATTTGCCTGAACTTTGTTTTCAAGGATTTGCTTATCAGCCCCATCCTGCAGCACCTCCTCCCCCTCCTGCCGAGCCTCTCCCACCCCATCCCAGCTCAGTCACGGCAAAAACATTAGGAAGGAAAAAAAGATGGAAACCTCATCAGGTAAAAGTCAACAGAAGGAAAATGTTGTGCTCTGAAAACATCTTAAGGGATTCGCAATCATTGTGGTGCCTTACGGCTTCTGGATGTAAGGGACCATCAGAGACCTGAGCTCAACGTTCCGCTCCAGCCAGAAATTTCACCCACAGGCTCTGGAGTAACTTAAGTGACTTGCAAGTCCCAGCCTTCTTAACCAGGAGGCTTTAGAAAATCCCAGCCCTAATCCTTCGGTGCCGCATTAGCCGCCCTCCCCTCCTGTAAAAAGGGGATAAAAATCTTCCTGCCCTGGAGGAGCATCGCTAACGCCGCTCCCGAGCTGCTCAGACGCTGCGGCGATAAGAGCCTTGTAACAAGCAGAGCACCGAGCTCCCCAAACAGCTTCAAAGAATCATTACGGTTGGAAAAGACCTCCAAGATCATCAAGTCCAACAGTCAACGTCACATCATCACGACCACTAAACCACATCTTTCATTCAGAAAGTGGACCCCTCTGCCCCAGCACTGCTGGAAAATGGAACATTCACCCAGAGATCCCCGCATGTGTTGCTTAAGACCAGGAGTAGCAAACCAGGGTCTCCGCTCTGCTCCCGTCCTGAGCAGGGCACGGGTCAGACTGAAAGGAGCAAAGCCACCGGCTCAGCCACGCCGAGACAAAGCCGCAGTCCTCACGGGGCTCTGTGCTTTGCCACCGTTTCCCTACATAACTTCGGACAAGTTACTCCATCCTTCAGAGCCTCATTTCCCCCTCTCGACAAAGGCAAGGGAAGCCAGCAGCCGCTTCACCTGCCTGCCCAGGGGGGTTGCACCAGCCCGAGTCCACCAGCGGTCTCCAAAACGCTTGGAAACCACGGCAGGGAAAGCGTGAGAAAAGCCCAGCGCGCAGCGCTTGTTTTTACAATTAAGAAATCCAGGCTGAGTCACGGAGCCGAAGCTGCGAGTTCCCAGAGGCAGGGAGCGCGCACCAGACACTCGACCAACTGGTTTCTGCAGAAGGGATTTATTTGGGTGCTCGTCCCAGGAGGGGCAGACCAACGGCACCCAGCTAACGGGGATCCTGCATCCTGAGGTCCCCACCAGCACAGCTCTGGCCCCAACAGAGCTAGAGGCAACTGGAGGGAGGTTCTGGGCCACCACTTTGCAGCAGGATGCTCAGGGGCTGCTCTCCACATCCACACACATCCCAGCTTCACTGCCGAGCGCTTCCAACCTCACAGCCAAAAGTGCTATCTCCCAGGTGCCTCCTGCACAAGGAGAAGAGGTAAAAGCTTGGACTCTCCCCTGCAGAAAGAGTGCTGCCCACGGGGAAGGCACAGTTTTCCTTGCCCTTTAAATCACTCTTCTCCCTCCCTCCTGCCCACACCCACTCATTCAGCGATATTTATTATCGCTACCGATTTCCTAATCTCCAGCACATGATGCAAGAGCCGAACTCAGAACAATGTTACGCGTTAAAACCCAGCCGCCAAGCAGAGCTCTGGGAAAGCTCTTCCCTGCACACTAAAGGAACTGGGGGGGAAAGCAGGCTGAGGGCAGCAGCCAGGCAGGGTCTCCCTGGGCAGGGGCACTGGCAGCAGGCACAGCCCCAGGCTGCCTGCCTGGGCTTTTTTACCTCCGACATCTTTCCAAGTTGCTTTTCCCTGTTCCCCCCGAGACCATTTCAAGTGAGTCACTGTCCTATGATGGGACAGAGCGAGCGGCCACAAAGGACTCCCCACCAGGGACCTCCAAGGGCAGCTGGAGGTTTCCGTCCTTTCCCAGAAAGGATTTTCACTGGTGACAGAGTGAGGAGGATGCTGAGGCAGATAGAGCACATCTGATTGTACAGCTGGGAGCAGCTCTGCAGCAAACTCCACCTCAGACACCAGCCCTGCGCGGGGGGCCACGGGGGCAGCTGCAGCCTCTGCTCTTCTATAGCATCTCCTACGTTTGGTCCCAATGCCAACGTGCCCTTTCCTCCAGGGAAAGGTGAATCCCCCCCGCAGCTGCTCCAGCCAAGAGCAGAGAAAAAGCCTGAAAGGAAAGGAACCACAGAAGAGCAGGTCAAGAAAAGCCTTCAGAGCCTTGGTGCCGTTCCTGAAAAAAAACGCAGCAAAGCTTCAAAAGGAAAAGGAAAAAGCAAGCGCCAGAGTTTGGTGGCCAAGAGACAGCAGCACAAGCCCTGGAGGAAGCCAAGGATGGCAGCCGGAGGACAGGGAGGGGGAGTGTGGGACAGACGAGGAGGGCAAGGGACGGAAAAGAGGGTAGGATCTGCTCAAAGCAAGACCTACAGCCTGTTCCTGAAGCTTCTCTCCCTCGTGCCAGGCACTCCCGAATACTAATCAGAACTGGGGGGGGAAAATAAATAAATAAAACATATCAAACAATTCGGAAGGAAAGTCTCTTGGCAAGATTTCTCCTGGAGATGTCAGGCTGGTTTTGTTTATGAGCTGGAGGAAGTGGTAACCGCTCCTGTTTGTTCTCCTGCAGAAAAGAGAAAGCTCCAGTGTTTCAATTTCTCGGCAGAAAACCCTGGAGATTTGGCCTTAGACGGATCGGGACGGCCGATCCAGATTCACCCTCAGCCTTCTGTTGCGGGAAAATATTTTTAGTCATTTTCTCCCTCCTCCCCTTCTGCGTGGGGAGAGAAAGGGGCAGCGGACACAAAGCAGGCATTTTCGCGCTGAGAAAAATATCAATGAGAAGAGCATTCCAGAGGACAAGGGCGCAGCGCAGCTCCCGCGGCACGGGAGGTGTCCTTGCGGCGCAGCTGGGCAGACGCAGCCCCGAGGAAGGGCAAATATAGAAACTCCGAACCTCCTTTGCATTATAGGAGCACGGGAGGGAACGCACGGGAGGCCTAGATCAGTTTTCAAACCTTTTTTTTTTTGCCTTGCAGCCGCTACACAGGAGGTTGGGAGGGAGTCGGGGCTGGGCAGAGCAGCGGGGGGAGGGTGCTGGGCACCCACACTCAGCCACCTACTCCAAGGTGCAACTTGCAGCTCATCCGACGCAAAGTCCCTAGAGAAACAGGTCGTTGGGTTTTCACACAAGTCACGTCAGGAGAGCTGGAGCGAGCACCTCAGCAAACTAAATCAGGTTTATTGAGGTTTACGACAGCAAGGAGGAGGCCCGAGGCAGGCGTGGAAGGAGCGCGGTGCGGCAGAGGGATGCGCTGCCAAGGACAGGTCCCGGAGTGAGAAAAAACAAGTCCCAGGCCAGACCCAAAGCTCAGCCTCCCGCAGCACCCCAGAGGCACAGGGGGACGTTGGAGGCCACAGCAGCCTGAGGACAAAGCTCCTGAGCCTGTCCCCAAGGCATCGGCCGTCAGAGGCCTCTAAAGCACCTCTCTCCCCCGGCGTGAGCCAGGCAACCTCCTCAGAGCGACGGGCAAACTGTGACACTCGTGGCAGAAAGACTTCCCAAAACCTCCAGGGTTTTTTAGGTGCAGAACCAAAACGCGTTCACCATGGAAACCCAAACCCAGCTCCGGGGCTGGTAGCGCTGCTGGAATTTGCGCTTGGCTCCGGCTGTGGCGGAGGCAGCCTTGGACACTGAAACCTGCCAACGTGAACGGTGCCGAGCAAGTCATCTGTAACTGCTCTGGAAGTGCTTTTCGAGGCAGCCAAACGCGCTGGTTTATCCAGCAATAATTCACCCGCGTCCAGACGGAGCGATGTGGAAGCGGAGCCAGACAGAGCTCCCAAGCTCTCTGTTCCCGGGGGAGCTGGAGGAGGGAGGGGAAGGATGAGGAGAAAGGGGAGAAGCAGAGCAGGAGGTTTGCAGCACATTTTCTTGGGGGGGAAGGCAGCGTGTTGAAGCGTCCCTGTGTCAGCCACGCAGCTCCAGGGGTGCAGTGTAGCCAGCTCAGATGCCTCTGCAGCGCAACCCTAAGGCAAGCGTCACCCAAACACCAGCCTCCTGCTCACCGGCAGCCTCCTGCCCCTGCACAAGGCAGCCCCAATTCCCAAGGCAACCACAGAATAGTTTGGGTTGGAAGAGACCTCTCAGATCATCAAGTCCAACCGTTAACCCAGCGCTGCCAAGCCAGACGGCCCAGGTATGGCCCAGAGGTAGCCCGGGAGGTGCCCTCAGGCACCCACATTTCCAGGTCACGCTCATGGATCAGCAGGTTTTTTTAGACACAGCTTAACAGTTTTCCTAAGAGTCAGATGCTTTTGGCCAGAACCAGATCTGTGTTAACTGCCCAGGATGAGCCTCATCCCTTATTGCCTTGACATCCTGCTCTCCGTGTACCTGCTTTTGGGTCTGGTACCTCCACAAGCATCCCAGGAGATTCCGAACCACTGGGAGCCCCGAAGGCTTGAAGAAACAAGGCACAGAGACACAGCCCTGGAGCAGTTCATTTTTGGATGCCCCCCCATCACAGAGGATGCCCTGGTAAGGAATTTAATTCGGGTCTCAAAGACCCAACAAGTGCCCCGAGCAAAGGTTCAGCACCCTACCAGGCACACCCTGGGAGCTATTACACCACAGCCTCCACTCCAGCCGGCACGGGGATGTTCCTAACCCAGAATCCCTTCTCCTGCTCTCAAAAAGCCGTTCTGTATCTCTCTGCAGCCACATCTAAAGATAGACCAGACCCTAAACCCAGCTCTACCAGCCCCACTCTTGCACTCAGCCTTTGCTGGGGTGTCCCCACGAGCGCCCAGCCTGTGCTTAGACCACGCAGCGTTTGGGGGAGCAGGAGGCAGAGCAGGGTTCATTTGGTTGCACCCGATGATCTTCAAGATCTTTTCCAGCCTAAATAACTCTACGCATGAACCTCCCCACCCGCCTGGCACAGCTCCAGCCTGCGCTTAACCCCGACAGCAGCGGCACCCCCTGCTCCCCCACCTCTCCCCCCTAACCCAGAGGGGTCAGAACCCTCTAACCTTGGCCCCCAGCCCCAGCCCAGCCTTTTTGGGCGGGTGGGTGGGAAGGGGCCGGTGGCCAGAGCCACCCATGGAGCGTCGCTGCCATCCAGTGGCCACCGGACAGGGCTCGGGGCATCCCTCCGGCAGCAGCCACAGGGAGCTGGGGACTCACTGACAGCCCCTCTCCTCGACCTTTCGCACAGCACAGACCTATTTGATTGCCTTCCCCCCCCCCCTTTTTATCCCACTTCAATGCAG